>JBCFYV010011172.1:65202405-65454905 GCA_039000515.1 Timema cristinae
AGCTCTGTTCTCTCCTCCTTGAACCTCGATGAATCAACTGCCGGTGGACTGAGTGTTGTGTTTTTTTTTATAGAGTAGTATTAGTTTGTAATTTGTGTGCTGTTATGATTGGTTCACTCAGAGATTAATTTATATTCACCTAAATTTGATTAAAACATGAGTATTGTGCTGGACGCGTGTCAGTAAAAAAGCAAAAGAAAGTGCAGCTTCACTTTTGAGCACAGTATGCTAGGTACAGTCCAATCAATAAAGGAGGCCCATATTTGGTAGCTAGCGTACAGCCACCTGTACAATGGCTCAATGTGACAAACATTTGAACTGGGTGACGCCAGAGGGGTAAACATGCAACAATGGCTTACCGTCCCTATTCACAAACTCATGGAACTAGGTAAAGAGGAAAAATTGTTTACTGTTCGTCTAATTAAACGTCAAGTATCCATGGGAATAGGATAGAAAGAAACTTCGGTTAATGTGTCTCCCATTACGCATCACATATTAATGGAACTACGATAGAAGGAAATTCTAGTGACTGTCTTTCTCGTTGCTCTTGATATATCCATAGAGCTGCGGAGGAAGGAATATCTAGGTATTCTACTATTCACTATTCATCACTTATTCAAAATTCAACAATACAACGTTTAAAATGCTCAAAAAATACAAAAATGTTTCACAAATATCCATAATACACTATTTCCAAATACTAAATCACTGAAGTTCCAATAACATGCTCCAGAATGCAACAATACTTACAAAAGAAAATTGGACGTTGTTTCTTGTGGTGCTGTGATCTAGTAGGAGTAGTTTCTGAGCCCGGTTAGTTTCAAAATATAATAAATAAAAAATATTGTAAAACTGGCCGTACAGCGAAATTATCCTGATTTGCCCTACATTAATTAATGACTGTTATAAGAGTAGTGGGACTATGTCTATTTGGTAAACACATTATTAATATGTTTCCTAATTAAAGTGATATTCAAGGGAAAACCTCCAAATCCAATTTAAAGATAAATTTTAGTTCAGGGGACTTTGGAGTTACACTCTAATTTCCATTGGTATACATTTATAGATGTTACTAGGTCTACTACTTCGTATTCATTCGTGAGATAATGTTATTCACATCTGTCACCTTAGAAAAATATTATAAAGACATATTAAAATAAAACCCAAAGGTGTGAACAGTACAATTTATTTTGTTGTGCATAGTATGCAATGCCACCCCAGGGTAAGGAGTCCCAAGGCTATATATATGGTTTAGAGATAGAGAAGAAGAGAGAGGGACCAAGGATTAAAAAAAAAGTATAAGGAACATTATTTATGTTCATTAAACAAAATAAAATAAAGGTTAACTAAAGCTATACATTTATTTTACTCAACTAGAGTCTTAATACAAGTACAAACTTAATAAAAAAATGGTGAGTTAATCAAAATTTACTAAAACTGATAAATTTTGAATATTTTGAACACTATAATTATATGGTTGTATTTGGCATTTAGCTTAACATGTAAAATCTATCTTTTTAAACAATAAGAGAATTTTATGCAATTATATTAAAACATAAATGCATTTATTAAAATAACTCCTTATGAAAATTTTACTGTAATTTGAAATGTAGTTCTCTTGTTCCATTTTTTATTTTTTATTAAGCACCGCGTCCTACTACCCGTTCGGGTTATACGCTTAAGTACTAATTATGGTAATGGATTAGGAGTTGGAAAGGTTGAATTTAGAGGAAGTGAGCCCGCACTGACGTGAAGGGAGAGTGGAAAACCATTTAGGAAAAACAACAACAACAAAAAAGTTCACCCGACCGAGACTTTAACCTCGATATCCCCGTCCTCGGCAGTCAAGCTCAACACGACTAGCGCGTTAGCTAACTACGCCACCGAGACGGGTTTGTTCCATTATAATCTGACCATAGCGCTATCTGCTAACTGAAGCATTTACGGTGTGGTGTGACACATCCTTACAACCGTCTGTCCATGACCTAGACACGAGGTGTCACATCAAATAGAGAATCAATTATAAAAGACCCCTCAAATGAAACATGATTAAGTAGAAGTCAGTTCTTACGGATCAACGCGCATCTTCACGTGCGTCGATCGGAATGTAGGTTGGGAGAATCTAAGACAGGGGTCGCCAAATGGTCGATCGTGAGATACCCGTAACATATTGGGCTGATCACATTCACCCCCCCCCCCCCACACACACACACACACACACGCAGCTTTAAAAATGATCTTATCGTTGAAGAGTGCTGCTTCAAATTTAGGATATGGTTGACCTCTTGTGCAGCAGGAAAATGATTCAGTTGCTTTTTGTGTTGCACTTCGAGTGAAAGCGTTGTTCTGCTCTACCTACCTCAACTCAAGGTTGTTAGAAAACAAATAATGAACTAGGCACTTAGATGCATATCCTGGTAACTGCAATATGATGGGAATGAAATGTTACTAACCACAATTTTAAAAATATAACTTACTTTACTGTAAATTACATCTTTCTCAGTAAGTTACACAAAGTATTTGATAAATATATATGTGAGGATAATTTTTGTTAAAAATGTAATATATCTTGTGTTATCTAGTATTAAAAAGTGCACATTAATTCAGAATGTGTTAAAATGTTAACATTATTTTCGTTAAAATTACAAATCCAAGCCATATAGCCTAACCACAGTTGAACAAAGGTGTGATGGCAAATATTATGTACAGTTTACAGAAACGATTAATTTGCGAAAAAACCTTTCTAATCTGGGCAGCTCGCGAAAGATTTGACAAATAAAAAGTAGCTCCCATACTTGATGAGTTTAGTGGCCCCTTATCTAAGCTATATCTATTAAGTTTGGTTCATGTTAAAATAAAAAGTATTACTATATATCAATGTTGTGTGCAAAGTACACGTTTTATGTTAAAAGTACTATTTGCATGGCGGGAAAAATCTTCACACTCTGTTATTTATTTTGGGAATGTCAGGTCTGAAGGTTCAAACTACTAACACAATCTTCAAACTTGTAATATTCTACTATTATTATTATTAGCACCGCGTCTTACTACCCATTCGGGTTATACGCACTTACGCTAATGTGTAATGGTAGGGTGATTGTGAGATGAAATGGAGGACCTACAGTTTAACGTGGAATCCGAACCACGGTGGAGGCCTGGCATTCCCCACATTCACAAGATGTCTTGTCAGAGGTGAAGGAAGGGTTTGGTAATCAGATAAATCTTTGCCGGGACCGAGGATTGAACCCCGGCCGCCAGCATAGAAGTCTGACACCTTACCCTAGACCACCAGGTCACCGGTAATATTCTACTGAGGATAGTCTGATCTATATTCCTCACTATTTAATTTAATTTCAACATTTAGTGTGAAACGTCTTTGAAAATAAGCTAGTTTTTACATCTTTAATAGTTTTACTTTATCATCTAAAGAACAAATAATGTAATCGTGAGAATTTTTGACATTGAGATAACTGTGAATATTTACGTTTTAAGTATTTAAAAAAAAAAATTAGATCTACAATTCTGTTTGTCTAAAAGTCTTTCCGTCCCTGGCTACATAACTGAAACAGAATCACGGATTTTATCCAAAATTGATATTTTGCTATCGGATGGTTTTTTTTAAATGTTTTACTCTGAATCTCAAATTAAGGGTAGCTTACTGATAAGTAAGTTTTTGTAATTCAATTATTTTTTTTGAACTGGCTATAACAAATTTGCTTAAATGGATATTTAGTGAGTGTTTTACCTCCCACGAGGTATTTGGGTAAAAATTCGTTGAAAGGGTAGTTTACCAATAAGTGATTTTCAAAATTTCTAAATATTTTAAAAATGGCTCTAGTAATTTTATTCAAAATGAGTAGCTGTTAAGTTTTTTTCCATTATAATATAAATTATTTATATTTGTTTTTTTAAACATAAACAATCATTTTATATTAATTTACTGATGACAGATTGATATAAAATTTGAACTTTTTTGAAAATAGCTCTAACGATTTTGTTCGAAATTTCAATTTGTGTACTTTTTCATGATAAATAAAATGTACGTTTATTCTTCAATATAAAATAGTTTAATGGTAGCTTACTTACGAGCAATTATAGAAAAAAAATTGCTATTTTAATAGAGAGATTAAAATAGGTTTATGGGAATAGTTTTTAATGATTGATGAGTATACGTATTTATTTTAACTTAAAATAAATTTACATTATCTTACAAATAGCTTATTTTTGAGAATTTGAAATTTGTTTAAAATATTTAAACTTTTGGTTTAAAATTTAGAGATAAGAGTATTATTTGTGACTAAAAAATGATGCGTTTGTTTTATGAGGAACACTCATTTAAGGGTAGTTTACAGATATACTGTTTTTGAAAATTTTGTTCCAAACTATGAACTATATGAGAAAGTGTTGTTGTAGCATTTATTTAAAATATGAAACCTTAAAGTGTCTCAAATAATTAGGTATTTTTGAACGTATACAACTCATATTTGCCCCTTTAAAGGTGGCTTTCTTAAGTTTGCCTAGCAAGTATGAAATTAATACTAGAAAATAGGCGTGATAAGTTTATCCAATCATAAATATGGATAATAGGTTCCTTTTGTTGAGAATATTTAAACTATACATAAAACAAAGACTTTTAATATTTATGCTAAGCACCCATAACTAAAATCGTGTTTACTTATTATTTATGCTACTTAGAATAAATAGACAATATTGTAATTAGGCAGGACTGGATGCATACCAAATAATTTTCAAATTAATGAAAACAACCTTCAGATTGTATTAAATTATTTATCCCCATGTGGGAATACTTAAATAGACAGTAATAAGCTATGGTTAAATTCAACATGGGCTTAAGTATAGTTCGAGTTTCACAGCCAGCTAGTGAGCTAGACAACAAGAGAAGTCACTATCTCTACTCTCATGGGTTCACATGTCATTTGTAGTGTTTGAAAATTATTTTCAAGATCTATACATTATTTGTCGTAAGTAAATAAGCTTATATTAATTTTTCTAAAAGGTTTTTATAAAAAAAAAATATATATATATACTGATTCTGCTACATCGCACGTGACCCGTCAAAACACGAAAATGAACCAATATTGTGTGATAACATTGAATTTATATTCCTTATCGCCCATAACTCTAGTTTTGGATCATGAACCAGACCTAGGGGGTGCTTTCTGTATGTGTACATTATATATTCAAAGAACGTTTCACTCAAATGGAAAAGAGGTGGGGGGGGGGGGGGTTAAGAGTAAAGAGGGAAGGGGTTGTGAGGTCTCGACTGAGTGGAACGCGTTGTTAAAGATGTTTTTATTCGATCGTTCCATGTCACACAAGAGAAGATAATCTAGGGACCAGCATCGCATTACTCTCACAAATGATACACGGCGGATGTCACATTGACTGGCATCTTGGGAATGAGGGGAAGTATGTCTACAATGATGGTACGGCCGGTTATTACGGTACATGGCTCTTAGGGCCGGTGTGTTGGCTCTTAGTGGCTTATGACCCGTATACAATCATCGCCACCTCTTGATGCACTCTTGAGATGTGTTAAGAGCCCATCTCACTACAATTAACCGGAACATTAGATATAAGATTACTCTCGAATCAGAATACTTATCGAGGTGGAGTTTTCTGCATTATTCATTTTACAACAGTAAAACTGGAATCAGTGAATTTTTTTTAGCTCTAATATATATGTATTTAATTAAATTTGGTTGACCTAGGTGGTCTTGGGGTAAAGTGTTCGCTTCAGGGACAGATTTTCGTGGGTTCAAACCCAGCTGAGGTGGGATTAAATTTGTGAAGAGCATGCTAGAGCTCACGAGGAGAAACCGGATTAGAAATAAAGTTATCCGGGAAGGAGTGGGTGTCCAAGAGTACATGAGATAGTAGGGGAAGCAAGACTGAGATGGTATGTAATGAGAATTTAAAAGGAGAGAACACCAAAGAGAATGATGTAAGTGAAATATATAGGAAAAAGACCACAAGAGAGGCCAAGAAAGAGATGGGAGGAGCAGATGACATACATTGTGCAAGTGAGAGGAGAAAAGGGAAGCAATTAAAGTAGGACCAACGGCTTGAATCACCCTCCACAGGAAGTTGTGCTGCGGATTTCGATCACTCAAGAAAAATCCGTTGATCCCGGCTGGGTTTGAACCAACGAACATCGGGTCCTTAGGCGAGCAGGGTGACCTGGTGGTCTAGGGGTAAGGTGTCAGACTTCTATGCTGGCGACCGGGGTTCAATCCTCGGTCCCGGCACAGATTTATCTGATTTCCAAACCCTTCCTTCACCTCTGACAAGATATCTTGTGAATGGGGGGAATGCCAGGCCTCCACCGTGGTTCGGATTCCACGTTAAACTGTAGGTCCTTCAATTCATCTCACAATCACCCTACCATTACACATTAGCGTAAGTGCGTATAACCGAACGGGTAGTAAGACGCGGTGCTAATAATAATAATAATAATACTTAGGCGAGCACTTTATCAGAATACCACCAATGACGACTATATATTACTGTTGAATGTTATAATAGTAAAAATATGTATGCAAACTGTCATAACTTTATAACTCTTTTACCTGCTTCGGTGGTCGCATGTTCTAAGGGATTACTCTCTAAACAGACTAGATTGTCGATCACAAGGAGATCTGGGCTAACTTGTTTTACACCCTCCCTCCACACAAGTGCTGGTACACTTTTTCTAAATTCAGCTCTCCTGATCCTCAACACACTAGCGTAATTAGTAGACCTACACATGCTTATAACATGAGGAGGCAGTAAGACGTGGCGCTAAAAAACATTTTATTTATATATGCTGCCACTGTCAGATTGTATACCTATATAAATAGTAAAATTGCAAAATAATATATTTGTGGAATTGCATCAGTGCTAAAGAGTCATTTATCTTCTTTTGCTAGTTGATAAATCAAAAGTTATCGGTATAAAATAAAGCTAACAAATATCACGCTAACCAAGTAAGCATAAACTACAAAAAATTAGGTTAGGTCCTGTTTTAAACAATTGTGTCTACCCTTCCTTGTTGCTAACAATACTGTTTTAATGGCTTTCTACAAGTTTCACTCAAATGAGGGCGTGGCTCCCTAAACCGTTTAGCGGAATGATGCAATCATATAGGAAACAACGTGGGTGGGAAACGTTTGAACCTCTTAATCGTTTCTTGATTGTTAGTTCCCTCCCGCAAACAAGCCATTCAACTTGAATCACGAGTTGCCTAAACATGTTTATTAATATTTTCATGAAACCTATTCATATCTCTAAGTTTTACCTCACTATTGAAGGAGCCAATATGTTAGGCTTTGTTCGTATTTGTGGCAGAAACAAGCAAGTTAAATGTGCTTACACTAGAGGCAAGAAGGAGCATTTACAATGGATTAATATTAGCGACGGGAACAAGAATATAGGGTGTAATCACAAATGTTGTGGGAACAAGCATCTACAATATAAATTGTAGTACTTTATTAATGCACAGTACTTTTATTTTATATTTAGAGATTACTATTTTACATAAATACCAATTATTGTAAGTGAATAAAACTTCACCGATAATTTTTATTGTGAGTACACGTTTTCTCCTATTAGAAGAAGTGAAAAGAAACACTGTCACGGGTCGATCTATAAACCAATCACAATAATTTCATCTTCAGAACTACCCAATAAACGCTATTAGAAACTTTTCTTCCTTGTATTCTCCGCATTGATCTGGTTTACCCGTATGAATCAAACAGCGCAAAAATAATTGTTTTTCATAGATACTAAACGCCATAATCATTTAATACAATGATGGTGATAATGAATTAAAATATCTGCGTGTCTGCATACACAGAATATGTTGCACTATTTGTATTATATTTTGGTAAATAGTTGACTTGAGGCCCATGAAACTGTTTTACAAATTTTTTTAAATACAAAATTGATTATTTTAAACGAATGGAACTATTTAACTGATTCCAATTTTTATGTTGTTAAATCATGAGTGTATACAACCAGACATTAATTAGATTTCTGGTTCGAGTTTAATCTTACATTTAATGTCCCGATTAATTATCAATAAGATGGACTTTTAAGTAAGTATTAGAAACACAATTGTAAGAAATAAACTTAATATTCTCAGTTCATCAATACATCAAAGGTCATCGTGGTATAGTGGTCAGAGATGCTGGCTGATGACCTGGAGGTCACGGATCCGATTCCCGGCTACACCAGAGGACTTTTCTCGAAAGGGGTAATAATCCCCACTGTCATCAGGGTTTGGTAAATTTTACTTACGTTAGGTTAATATATTAATTGGATTCATCCCATCCTATTAAGTTTCATCATTCCCTTCCTCCCCTCATCTCATCGGGACGTGCTAAGAGCCTCCAAGGAGAGGATGTAGCCGGCGAGTATTATTTTTGGGCGTCCCCTGGGCAACGGTACATTAATACAGGCTAATATTTCCGCACACTGAGTTACAGATTGATGTAGCCCTGATATGCCACTATTTATATCGTGACAACGATCTAATTAACCATTCCCGTGGTGTAGTGGTCAGTTTACCTGGCTTAGGGGTCCCAGGTTCGATTCTCGGCTGGTACCAAAACTATGTTTTCCCAAAAGGAGAATCACCCCAATGGTTACCAGGGTTTGGTTAGCTAGGTTTAAGTGTTTCCATTGGTTCCACACCCTCATCTCATCTCACCGGGACATGGAAAAAAAAGTCGATGTTTTGAAACAGTAATACCGCTCTGTGTCAGAAATATTTTATACTGTTCATATTTGCATATTTAGGCGTACAATCATGTTCTTTATTTTGATTCGAAAGGCCATATTTCTATCACTAAATATATAGCACTCTCTTTCTCTCTCTCTCTCTCTCTCTCTCCATATATATATATATGGAGAGAGAAAGAGAGTGCTATAAATATATGGAGAGAGAGAGAGAGAAAGAGAGTGCTATATATTTAGCGATAGAAATATGGCCTTCCGAATCAAAATAAAGAACATGATTGTACGCCTAAATATGCAAATATGAACAGTATAAAATATTTCTGACACAGAGCGCTATTACTGTTTCAAAACATCGACTTTTTTTTAGATAAAAATAACAAATTCACCACAAGCATGAATATATTTATATATGTTATTCATAAGACTAATCCATAAATAAAGCCTATACACAATTGTTTGTTATTATTTGAACTGATTTAATGCATTTGTTTGCTATAAATGGGTTTTTAAAAATACATATTATTATCATTGGAGCCATTTATGACAAAATAAACCTATTGAAGTGCATTATTTTTGCTAAATATTTGCCTGGCTTCTAACGATAAGCTTTCGACTACGTTTCAAAAATTATAGTAGAAAATTATTTTAAGAACACAAACATACTTCAAAATAATATATTAGAAATAATAAAGTAATGTAGACAGTTAAATAAACGTTTATATGATATATAATGACTCGGAGAGGGAATAATAAACTATGGTGTGGTGTATCTAAGATAACAAACAAGTTTTACTGCTATGAAACATAAAATTTATGTATTCTCACTGATAATTAAATAATGTCATCCTTAGAAAGAATGTCTGGTAAAAAATTGAAACGTGTTTGTATTTAATGTACGTATTTTATAATCACTAATCACGCACGTAAATTCAATAAATAAATAAAGCTACCAGATAATTTAATAATGATACTAAAATTAGTATATTGTAAATTAAATTAATTCAAACTATAATACCATTAATGTTCATTTCGAGGAAATAGTGTAATTACTTTATCACATTAATGTTGATCGTTTTTTAAAACATTATGGGCTAACTAAAAAAAATCTTATAATTTGTCACTGGACTTGACTTTGTCACGAGTTGTATGTGTTCATCTTATTCTGAATAGTTTTATTTCGTTGATGACGTACACTTTGTTTACACTTAAATAGCCGTCTTCATTTGAAAGTTTAAAATATGACCATGGCTAATAAGTTGCGTTATAGTGAAATCAAGAAATATAAGCTTCTTTTTCTGTCAAGATAAACGGAGTATGCACACTGTAATATTCCGCTTATTCGTCTCTAACTATATGATCCTAGGGGGACCTGGTGGTCTAGGGGTAAGGTGTCAGACTTCTGTGCTGGTGGCCAGGGTTCAATCCTCGGTCCTAGCACAGATTTATCTGATTACCAAACCCTTCCTTCACCTCTGACAAGACATCTTGTGAATGTGGGGAATGCCAAGACTCCACAGTGGTTCGGATTCCACGTTAAACTGTAGGTCCTTCATTTCATCTCACAATCACCCTACCATTACACATTAGCGTAAGTGCGTATAACCTGAATGGGTAAAATACGCGGTGCTAATAATAATAATAATAATAATAATAATAATAATAATAATAATAATAATAATAATAATAATAATAATAATGAATGCTCCAAAATTACAAAACTTTTCTTTTTTAGCACCACGTCAATCCGTTCGGGTTATACACTTAATTACGTGGACATACGGTCCAGATGTCAAATTAATTTAGTTTAGTTTATATTGATGGGGAAGTCAGGGCTCAAACCGGGGCCTACGAAAGCTAACGGGCCTGCATTCTCTCTACCTTCACCACTGAGGTGACGTCATGGTTGCGGTCCTACCCGCCGCTTGGACTTGACAGCGTTTAGTGCATTCTGCTGCGTTGTTTGAACGTGTTAAACATTATATTACATAATAGTTTTGTGTTTTGTTCGGTTGTTAGGAACTGTTTATAATGCGACTATTGTTGTATACTTTTGTGTTAGTATAAATTATTAAATTCTACTTTTACGTTAAAATATTATACTATTATTATTATTATTATTATTATTATTATTGTAGTCAACGCGTTATAAGAATCATGCCATCTAGATGTTTTGTGTTCGAATGTAAATCAAATTATGACTTTAAGAAGAGTGATGGCTTAAAATCTGTTTTCAAATTTCTTACAGACGTATTTTTGAAAGACAAAAGGACTCGTGATATTCAAAGAGATAAGTTCATCCCCACAAATATGTATGTGGTTTGGGAATAATATCTTACTGATTTTGAAATAATTAGGGAAGATACAGTAACACGGCCAGACCGAACAGTATTAACGTGTAAAAGAGAGAGGCCTAAATTAAAAGATAGGTCATTTCCTTCCATATTCAAAAAACAGCCAGTATATATAATATATATATATATATATCAAAAGATTTACCAAAAAAGAACAAAACACCTGGTGGAAAACAAAAGGAAATTGAAACTATTAAAAACATAAAGAAGAAGAAATTGCTTTCAAAATTTGCTTCCAAAAATTAAAATAGAAATTTCTCTGATTTCAAACCAAATTTTTCAAAGCACTAAAGCAAGAGTTAGAATATACAATCATAAATGATTAAAATGAAATAACCTTTATTAAAATAAATATCACAGAAAGTTCACCTTCAATTTTTCTATGTGTAATTGTAAATCGAAGTTTAGCTAGTACGATTCATGTTAAAGGTTTAGACATTTCTACAAACATTTTTAGAATGTTAGTTAATAAACATTAACAGTTCTGTAACTTGTGGTCAACATTTAGAACCATTATTAAACTAGAAAACAAAGTGGCGATGAAAAGGGGGAGAGTTTTAGTTAACAACGTTAACGTTCAACTGTCAGTGTTAAAACTATTCAAGTTAAAACTATTCAAGTCATTTTGCTGACAGTTTAATAATCATGGAAGTATGCATGATTCAAATTTGTGTTTTTAAGCTCCCGTGACTTAAAAAATAGATTATGTTAATTTTAACTGATCTTGGGTAATGTATTTGATCTAATATACTCTCAATCTGCATTTCTCGTCCTTTCTACCAGTTTATTTACCAGTCATTACCATAAAAAAAACTGTTCTAATATATCCCATTCACGCTGCATGTCCAGCCCACCGCAATTTACGAGAGTTGATTTTTCTTACAATTTCTTGGGATTAATACAGGGTATGTAACTCATAATTATGTAACCTCCTTCACTACCCAGTATATTTTTTCCTTTTTTTTTTTTTTTTTAACAAAATATCTCCCTAAGCAACTTGTTGTCAAAATCTTCAATTTATTGTCGTCATATAAGGAACATAAAGAAGCCCATCAAATTATTTTTCTGGTTATACTCACCCCATTAGTGTAAGTATGCGGATGGTCAATTCAGGTGGTAAGATATGATGCGCACACACACATACACGAGTCTCCATATGTTTGGGATACCCCTATGTGACCATCAGTACATCCCCATTAGAAAACTTTGATTTAAAAAGTTAATCCTACGGACCAATTTTCATAATAAAACCCTTATTTTACAGCTATAACTACTTCCATGTATGCATACGTCAGTACATGTGATCTGCAGATGTCACTTTTTATATATATTATCAATATCTATAAAATTAAAATAAGTATATAGTAAAAGTTTATCAATATTGACCAAAAATAATATGTTTGTAATTTCTGAAAGACCCTTCCTATGAAAATTCGACGATGTCAGTCTGATCATGGCTCGTCATACATGCACATACTATGTGAAATGTTTTAGTGATCCACTTGTTCCAGAATTACCTCCCTTCTTCTAATCCATTTTATTTCCGACTATCATGTGACACGATCTTCAAACTCAAGGGAGAGGAACTATTTTGTTCGACTCGCAAAGCATGTCCTCGTGACCACTCAAGACGGGCCAATAAAGGTGTCAGCGAAATATCAGAGGCGTGCGAGCACATTCCCTTCTGTCAACTTGTTACATGGGGCTGAGAGGAAACTTAACATCCGTATCTGAAACACAATCGTATTTCAGTGTTTTAGTCATGCTGCGAAAGGCATTTCATGACCTTTTTTTTATTCCATTCTATATCGTCGTCTGCATTAAAATAACCTAACAGTGAATTACATCAGGACATCTAAGACAGTGTCTGCCACGTGAGAATTTAAAATTTCAAGATTTATCAATCGTTTTAATTTGAACACCAACGTGGAGTTTTCAATATTTCTCAACATAATTTAATATTTATAATACAAAATGTAGATACCCAATAATGTATGGAATAGTAGTACCACTGGGTCAAATGATACAAAAAGCTAAAATAATTGTTAATCCATCTCACGTAAAAGTTAAGTTATTCTGTTAAGGCACACCCCTACAATGACGTAAGTTGTGTTATTATCAAATGTTATTAACACTAATGGAATTCCCCCTCCAAATGTATATTTTTGGAAAATGTCGGATTACATCTAGCACCATGATGATAGAATAATATAGCTCCACAGGTTTTCACAAAGTTCTAAGTCAACTCGATTTGGACAAATCAACGGCCTTGTCAAATACCAAACCACCTAATAGTACAAAAAACAGAATTTTAGGAATTTTCTCAAAGGCCACATCTCAACTGTTTACAGAAATTCTGTTAAGCAAGCTCAAATTTTTGTCTTTTACAAGGAAGGCCTTTAATTGATAAAATTCTAGTTACTTTCTTATCATAAAAAAAAACACACATCAAAGATGCCTTCCCGTTCAAAAACTTGTAGAATAATCGAATAAAGCGCCGTGAATATAAGAAACCGCCAACGTGATAGAAGCAGTTATACTAGAAGCCCACACACATTCACATACACACAAAATGACAGTCGTACACTCTGTTTGAATCATTGAATCAAGTTTCAAATAATTGAGAACATACATTCATTCATCAGAAGCCACCGAGTTGAGGCAGAAGAGCTCATTGTCACATATCTATTTGATGCACAGGTAAACTTGTCCTGTATTCAGTGGCGTAAGTAGAATATATTCTGAGGGATGGTTTCACACGAAACATATTATGTGTTTAGTAATGTAATTTAAGTAAAGGATGTTACTTTTCTAGATCGATTATAATCAGCCTTTTTAAATAATCAAATATGATTTTATAAAGAAAATAATGTTTCCTCAGACTCATAGCCTAGGAAGACCACATAAAGCAATACGGAAATATACAGGATTCTTCAGTGAAAGCGTGAAAAATTAAACAGGGCATAGAGTATGCTCTACCGAACATTTTGAGATAGGGAACGTGTTGTCTACGAAGCCAGATAAGGGGGATATGGGCCTAAACATGTGGGGTAGAGTCTGAAGGCTATTTCATATGGGGATATCTCAAATCACTTGTGTGTGATACCCCAGTGGACACAGACTTGAAATTGGTTGCCATGATTGTCGTCGCAACACGCATGGGATATTTGAACGGATGCGGAAGGATCTAGTATGCCAATGCCATGCTTGCATTGGGGTTGGTGGCCGTCATTTTGAGCAACTGTTGTAAGGTACGAAATGGTAGGTTTCCTCCAGTTTGTCAATGATATGATATACTGTACAGTACTACCTCTATGTTACTTGTATGTTACAACTAAATGTAAATAAATTACATTTAATTATTAGCTGTAAATAAACCAGACGTCAGTAACCGTGTTATACATATCCAAGCCCATTTCCCAATTAGCTGGCTTCACAGACCACACGTTCCCTATTTCAAAATGTCATGTTTAATTTGTGCACGCTTTCATTGAAACATCATATATATGAACATATTAAATGGGTGATTATCCTAGTGTAGACGCCACATGGTTCAATTAACGAATGGCCACAGTAGAAATCTGGGGTGTTCAATCCTGACATCAAGTGGCGAATTGGCCATGAAGTGTGGTGAATTTGAGTTTTACTGCTCTCACACCAAAATAAACTTTTTCCTGACGGCGTCGGCTGGTTGCAAATTGATATTTTTTGCATATAATTGGGAGACTTCCACAAGTACAATTAGTTAGTATATACAGCCAATATTCCTGCCCATGTAAGATAAAATAAATATATAATTTCGCATTAAATTGTCTTACATTTTTAATCTGAGCAATTCTCGTTATTTGCGTCAAAGTCAGTTTTAACGGAATAATCAAAGTGTACATATTATTTTGAATGAACTTGTTAAAACATGTGTGTTATTTTAAATGTTCAATTGAGCGACATAATTTTTCAAATTTTGTAAGGTGTATTGTGAATTTTACTTCTCATTCCCCACACGTGTGGCTACATTGAAACATATGCTGTCCGCCATTGGACTAGATGCTAAAAGCTCTAATCCAAACACAAATTATCACCGGGGTTATTTAAATTTATCTTTTCTCAAACAATAGGAAAAAATTATAAAATAAGTATTATAATCTAAATCAGTTTGGTGAGACAAATTATTTAAAACGATATATTATTCCTCGCGTCTAGGGGAGGAGGTTTATAGCCCCTCCCCATTCCTCCTCCCTAATAGCTACGCCCCTAATACCATATTAAAAGCACATTTATAAAGTATAAAGGGGTTTATACTTTTATAGGAACAGAGAGTACGTTACAAACGTCATCCACACGAAGACACTTTGTGTCAAGTGGAAAAAGATACAGAGGAATTTTCTCTTCTGATGAATTGAACCATTGTGATATTTAAAAAAAAAAAGCATCGACTTGAAATGTCTTAACCCAGCAACGTCCACCCTGTTCATAAATTATTCAGTGGGATTCATGCAATCAATTTTCACTTCTTCGGTTTGGTAAGAGTTTGACGAAGCCGCTCATGTAACGAACAGCACAACCGCTTGCAATGACAGGAGTGGTTCTAATGGAGCCACCGAGACTGGAAAGAAACTTGCTGGCACCTGTTCTGTCGACCACAAACAACCTGGCAGGATTCGAAACGCTTGGTTTTGATTTAAGAGCACATCTCGCAGACGATTAACCGGAAAATTAGATACAAGGTTAGGTTCGAACCAGAAAACGTAACCTAGAAATATTTTATGTATTATTGATCTAACAACAGTAACATTTTATAATTATTTCCTTTAAAATGTTTTATTTTTAGCACTGCGTCTTACTACTCGTTTGGAATTTAATATCGTGTACTAATTATGCTAATGGTTTCAGGTATGAGGAAGGTTATATTTAGAGGAATTTTAGGGCCTACGCGCATTTGCGTGGAGGGAGAGTAGAAAACCATTTTGGATAAACCACCCTCAGTACTCCTGACCGGGATATGAATCTCGATATACCGGTCATTGGTAGTCTAGTCTACTGCGGAGTAGTGCCTTAGACCATGCGGATACCTAAACGGGCTTTAAAATGTAATATATTCTCGCATTATTATGTATTTTAATATAATTATGATAAAACTGTTTACCTGGTATCAGTGCCACTATTTGTTCAAAGTTTTGACGCCTGGTCCTAGTTGTATAATTTACAACTGTGGCTTGACACGCTCTTAAGATGTAATAGAAGGGGACGCGAGAAAAAAGGTCAGTGTTTTTGTAATTTTTATGGCAAAATATCTTTCAAGGTTGTTTGGGATTTAAGGCTGTGCAAGAGTGAAAATATTTTATTTTATTTTCTTATTTTTATGGTTGTGAGCCTTTTTAATAGAATAAAAATATTAAAATAAGTAATAATAGAGCAAAATTGTTATGTATTTTTTGTTTAAATAGTTATAATGCTTAATTTAACTTAATAATACTAATTCGTATCCAAGTATTAAGAAATATAAGCAAAAGCCTAAATTTTTTTTTGTGGATGTACGGATAGTATAGCACTATATGGTAAGCATATTTTAGGAACGGTCTGTACCATATTTTCCAAGATTTTAATTTTTATTTAATAAATAATGAAACTGAATCGGCGGCAGACTTTCTCATTCTTTTACAAATAAATTTCCTATTAGAAAACTACTTTGTATTTTGGAATTAAATTTAGCTCTCCTTATTTAGCAATAAATACTGGTTCATTTGACATTTTTAATACAATCGTTACTATCATATTTTAAAAACTGGATAGGAAATTGCCCGAAATTATGTGATTTTCACAGAAATAAATACATCCAAACCGGGCCGTACCGTTGAGAACCAAACACAGGTAGAAGTGACCGCTTGTGTTTGATTGACAGCGGCGGGCGCGCGGGGAGATATGAGGGGGATGAAGTTCATTAGCAAACTTTTCAAAACCAGCTGAGAAAAGTATTGAGCTACAAAACCATACCAACAGTAATATTATGATATTTTAGACTGTTCTTGCCTGTTAGCTATTTAATGTGTGAAAGCTGTACAGTCTATTGTTACCATCATCCTTTGACATTGTTTATTTTTGTATTTTAGTTTGAGCGTAGGCTACCATTTAACTGGCATAACTATAATTATATTAATCAAGGCCGTAGCCAGCAAATAATTTCAGGGGGTGGCCCATCCCCCAATTGATGGAGGCTAGGACAAATTCTAAGTATTAAACTCCTCCAGAAGCATTTTTATGGCAACATAACACCATAACTGCCGAAGGCTAGAAAAAATTATAATTATTAAACACATCTGGATGCTCTCTGAAGTGCTTTTTATGGTAACACAGCCCCTAATTTGAACTTGTACATTAATTTTGGTATTGTTTAAACCATAAATAAAGCAATATATATTGTTCATAAAATTTCTCGACTATGGCCTTGATATTAATCAACTTTTATGTGAATTTTACTGTGTACAAAATGTCTAAGCCTCGTTCATTTCCAAGTAAAGTATTCAAAAGAAGAAAATGATCCAGAGATTTAAAGAGATGGAGAATCCAGAGAGAAGAATCATAATTATTCGGAAACAAATTTGAATAACTTAAAAGGTAACTGTAGTTTGAAAATATTACAACTAATATTTGTATTTTGTGTTTGTTAAAGTATATTTAGGAGTATTTTATTTGTTTATTTTCTAAAAAAAAATTCTGCGAATATGCCAAAAGTGTGCCAAATATATTTATGTTGATAAATAAATTGTAAAAAAAAAAAAAATACAGTCTTGTACATGAAATGTGGCTGCGTTTAAATTGGTTCCAAACGGAAATGATGGCAAGTTTTTGTAATCGAGTGTGTTGGCTACCTAAAGTTTAAAATAGTCCTTAGATATACACAAAATATAAGGTGTTGATTGTATTATAATATAATTTATAAGTTATGGGCTAGTGATTATAAGCCCTAATCAGTATGCGTGCCGAGTAAATTACACGTTTTTCTGGATTGTTAGTGAGTGGGAGGTTAAGGTTTGAATTCCGACTTGGTGTAATCTACCAAAGCTTCTTTTAGTAACAGTTTAACACAATTCCTCTACACAAACGCGGTATATTTATTCTCTATTCTACTTTACTCACTCTTACCCTATTATAATAACTAAATGCGAATAGCTTAGATGAATGGTAAGACGTTCTGTAATAAATAAATAACTATGTAAAATTTTTTGATGAAGATGACGAATTGGAGGATTTACCACCGAATGTGAAACATCCTTCACTCGTTAGTGAAAACACTATTTCAAAATATGAATATAGTAATGAAAATACCTTACCACCACTTTTCATAGAAAATATTGAAAGGTTGAAAGAACACAGGATTCTTCCACTACGGGTCACCGAATTATTGATGTAATGCCTCTTACTAAACAAATAATTAGATTAGATGAACACTCCAAATCATGTACGTTAGGTCACTCACTATAAACTAGAAAAGGAAAAGGGAAATGGGCTTGAATTTACTCTGGTTTATTTTTGTGACAATTGTGATGGTAAGCTTACCTCAAAACAACTCGTAAAAATTAACTATTTGTTGGGAGAAGAACACATTGAACACCTAAAACAATTGAAAATATTTATGAAGCTAACCTATAGATTCTAGAAGCATCTAATTAAAATAAATCCATATAAGGATAACTCCAAATAAATGAGAGAGGTATCAATTTTTTTTATCTGGGGGTGTGAAGCTCCAAATAGCTTTTAGAGACATCTTTATTTTTTTAAATCCGACGATGATATGGGAGGGAACTTGGTAAAATCCTAGTGGCCCCCTGATGGAAATGTCTAGGCACACCACTGGTTTAACGAAAGGGTAAATTTGATGGACCAAGATAGAATGGAACAGACATGATGTAGTAGGTGTCTAGATTAGTAATATATTTAAAAAATATACTAACATACAATAAATGTGTTTCAAAGAGTAAAAGCTAAAGCGTCTTAGTTCAAGTGTTTGTATTCAAGGTTACGAAGCATAGTATAAACTTTGTCATATTAAAATGTTAAGTTTATTAACTAGGAAGTATCAAGTCTACTTCCTCACTAAGCAAGTGTTGGTGTTAGAGAGTTGTGATACAATGCTTGCTACGCATGCATTGCTAATAAACCAGACAGTCCTCAATAAGGATTGTTGGTGTTGGAGAGAGGGGATACAATGTTAGCTACACATGAATTGACAGACAGCCCTCAGTGAGCAGTTTTCTTGTTACTGAGTAGTGTCCAAACACATATCAGGGTAACCACTCTTCTACTTACTAATATAAAGATAAATTATTGTAATCCTGAAATAAAATTTATTTCAAAATATTGATGAATTTTTACTTTTTTTATAAACTCGAAATCAAAAAACTAGTTTTCACAATTCTTTTTGTCCCATGTCTATCTGTCAACCTGTCCCTGGCCACGGATCAGATACGTTTTGATTGATTTTTTCAAACTTGATATCTATAAGTTATTTTATTTTGACCTTAGCCTTCAAATTAAGGATAGTTTACAAATGAGAGATTTTTAATTTTTTTTTTTTTTTTCAAAACTGGATCTAAAGATTCTGATTAAAATGCAAACCTAGGGAGTAATTTATCTCACAAATAACAACGTAGAGGCTATTTGGTTTATGGTCAGTAAAATTTTGAAGTGTGATGAGTGATTTTTCAAAATCTTGGGGGAAAAAATGGCTTTGATGATTTGGCTCTAAATAGGTATCTTGAACATGTTTGAGATTAAAACAACACACTGCTACTGGCAACAGATATATTTGCTTATATCAAGTAATATTTTGACAATAAATGATTTAAAAATGTTACTTGTAATTAATTGCGAGGTATATATCCAAAGTAATATTTTGTTAGGACGTGAATTAAGTATGTTACTTGTAATGAATTGTGAGAGATAGAGATAAAGTAATATTTTATCAGTAGGTGATATGAGTGTTATTTGTAGTTAATTGTGAGGGATATGCCGCAAATAATATTTTCAGGGTGGCCACTCACCAGTAAAATTGGGAAAAATCCCGGGAAATGTTCTTGAAAATTTGCCATCATTTAAGAATTTAAAGGCGAGGACCACTATAAATAGTATTTTGGGCATACGCATATAAACATTTGCCATGGGGAAAATCACTTTAAATATATTCTGGAAAAATTAAATTAAAAATATTATAGATAAGGAAAACTATAATTAGCGTTTAGGGGTATCCAAATCTCAAAACAGTTCTAGAGGAGGATCACTCCAAATATCTTGGAAGGAGTCTAATTTTCAAAATATTACTGGACAAGGACCTTTCAAAATGGACTCAAGGGGTATTCAATTTTCACAAAATATATGGTGTTGAGTCCCCGGATCTCCTATTAATTGAAAGAAAGTTACTTTAAAAAAAATTGTACACACTCCTACATAAATAAAGTTCCACCGCCACTGGGTGAAGCACCTTCTGTAAATGTATAGGCCTATGAATACTACTGTTTATCTTGCCTAATCTCCACTTGTAGTTGAGCACACATCACACGTGCAATAATGGCCTTTTGATCCAGACCTTAATTTTTTACGCTGAGAATGTAGAGTAATATCATGGATTTACCCTCGTTTTTAGTGGGGAGAGTAAGGTCCTGTCTATGATGGATCGTGATAAAGTCTCCCAACAGGAGATGGTCAGAATTTTTTTTTATGCATGGACTCATCTAATAAATTTGTGTAGTACTGCAATCTATGGTGGTAGAACCGAGTGGGGTGGGGGCAAGAGGGGCCTCGTTCCCCTGAAAATAATCTCAGCTGGAATAAATCCCACCCCCCTAAATATATTTTAAATCCTCTGATACAATCGAATATGAAGTTGAAAGATCTTGCATTAACCTCAAAATAACTTCTATATACATTCAATTATCAAAAGTTTTCCAGAGAAGACCACTTCAAAGTTTCTAGAGCCATTTAATTTTCGAAAAAAATTCAAGCTAGGAGCAGTCTAAATATCTTCTAGAATCACCTAAATTTTAAACATTTTTGGAGGAGAACCTCTTCAAATAGCTTTCAGGAGATCTAAATTTAAAAAGTAAACTGGTTGAGGACTATTAAAAATAGCTTCTGGAGGTATCCAACTTTTAAAAAATTTCCGAAGGACGCTACTCAAAATAGGTTCTAGGAACATCCAAAGTTCTAAATAATTTGTAGGGGGGACTATTCTAAATATCTTTTAAAAGAGTATAATTTCAAAAAAGTGGGAAAGGACCACTTCAAATTAAGGACAGAATAAACGATAAGTGTAGTGTAGAGAGGGGTGATTGCCCTTCTTGGAATAAATTAGCCCTCTTCTAGATGTAGTTCACACCTTCTGATATTCTCAAATAGATTCTAAATACATTCAATTAAAAAATAATCCGGATGAGAATCTTTCCAAATAAAGTAATATTTAATCAGGAGATAACAACGTTAATAAGGCTACTTGTGAGTGATGTGGCTAGAGAATTGTGTATATTTTTGTTGATTATTTTATCGTAATAAAAATAATAACTTTAATATTTGTATGAATTCCTTGTATTTTCTTCTTAGAGAACATACCTTTCCTGCTATTATTTTACAATAATTTGGTTAACATTTTCGCTGTATATTATGTATATGATTGGTGAATTTACCAATATTTAATTATTTTTATTTGTACATTAAACAGGAGGGACATTGTTTATTTAATGTTAAGTAAAGCGCACTATTTTAATCGATTGACATTGTTATTATTAACGGATGACAGACGTTCACTGTAATGTTACTAAATATATAGTGGAAATAGAACACCTGGATACAAAAATAAAACACCTAGCTTTTGGCTTAACCAGTTCTTTATTCGCTATGTATTAACTTATGGTCCACTATTATATGGATCCATCTCAACGTTTGTCCGCCAGTTGTTTTTTTGTCGACCAGTTGGCTGTCTATCACTTTGTTCTATGTACGTATTTTTCGACGAGTCGACGGCCACAAGTTACCTAGTCTATCAAATGTTTGTTAATATTTTGTCGATCAGTTGGTCGTCTAGCACATGGTCCTACCCTTATCAACAACTTGGTCTAAGTACTCCTTCGAGTAGATTTCTTGTCTGTCGATCACTTTGTTCACACGTATCGACCAGTTTATTGTTGATTAGTTTTATGCTCTCAAATTGGTCAACTATTCGTGTGTATATCACTTTGTCCTCGTATGCATGAGCTAGTCGACCAGTAGGTCATACTAGGGTCAGATAATTAACCCACCAAGCATTCCAAATATTTATATACTTTTTGTCGAGCAATTGGCTCTTTATCACATGGTCCTACTCACATCGACCATGTGATCGACACTGATTTTGCATGACAGTCACTTGTCTGTCGACCACTTTTTTCACACATGTTAACCAGTGTGCTGTCGATCAGTTAGCTGGAGCTCCAATTGGTCGGCCAGTTTGCTGTCACTTTGTCCACCTAAGCATGAACTTGTCAACCAGTTGTTCCCAATCGTGTCGGTCACATGTCTCATCTAGCCTTCGAGATATTTTTTACAGCTTAACGACCAGTTTGTATTATGACAGTGTAAACAATATGAACCTGTAACTAATTTTGTTTACAAATACAGTTATAGTACTTAGGCCTAGAAATTTAAATCATATCATTAATGGCAATCAGTCCTAGTTATATATAATTGTGTTCAAAAAATATGAAGATCATTACACTTATTGTATTTCGTTGAATATCATATTTAAAAAAAAAGTGTTTATCTTAAATTAAAAAAACCTTTAGTTAATGTCATTTTTATCCCACATATTCCAAAAAGTGTATTTAATTTTGTATATTAACTTGTTGGAGTATGTAATCATCTTTACACACCTCACAGTGAATTGGTTCTCATTAACATTAAAAATCATATATTTATTCGAGTTTCCCTGGCTAGGCCAGGGGAGGGTCCAGGTGGGGTTGGGTGCAATCGTCCCCTCTTGCATGGAAAATAATCATAAATATTGAAACCAATACTTTAAAGTTGTAAAGAATGACTGACTAACACCTTCCTCATCCTATCTCCTACATGACCTAATCAAAATTAGGCAACATCTCTTTCAACTTAGCTCTAGAGCAAAGAAAGGGGATTAAAACAAAAATTTTGCAATATTTATATTAAGTTTAGTATTAAAATACACATTTTTTTTCTTTTATTACTAAATCACTTTAGACCTATGTACAGTATATATTTATTACTTTTACTGTGACGGCGACTTTTTGTTTTATGTTATTTTTGTATTAAAATTACAAATTGGTTAATCCAAATTGTTATTTTTGTATTAAAATTACAAATTGGTTAATCCAAATTGTGTTCTTTCTTAAAGTATTATTATTATATTAATTGTTAATTTCAACTAGTTTTTTAAACTCGCAATATTATAATTAAAATATTATAAATTAAAATCTTTATTAATAAAAATTATTAAATTTATCCTTGAAGGAGCCTTGTAAAAACCAATTCACCCCTACAACTAGCCCTGGATCCACCTTGAGCTAGGCGTAGTTAAAAGTATTTGTCCTTCCAACGATAGCATTGTATTTCACCAAACCCCCCTTTGTAAACATTCCCTGTTAGGCTACTAATCCCCTCTTTCCTTACTTTTATTTGTACTCAAAGCGAGAAGTTAAGTAAGAGTGAGAGGTAATGATACTGTCTCCCTCTTTAACCAGGCCGTCACGAGCACGACAAACCGATAGTACTACACTCTAACGGAATATATCTGTCCCTAGCAGCCTGTGTACATCGTTAATGACAACTTTTTCTCTTCATTTAAAAAGTTTGTTTGATAATTCCGCCATGCTCATGATAGATATTCAGGAACTGTTAATATCACCATGTGTAGAAAATTAAACTCTATGTTTCCACTGAAGCAGTATTTTTTTATTTTGTCAAAAAAAAATCAATAAAAACTGCAAAAACACTGTCCTTTTGTTGCGTACCCTTCCATTCATTCCACCTCAGGATGGGAGAGTGTAGGTGACGCGAGAAAAAGGTCAGTGTTTTTGAAGTTTTATATCAATTTTTTTTTTGTCCAGTAGAAACATATATTTTTAAACTTTCATTATCTATTTGGTTTTATAAGCTTTAATAACTGTTAAAAAGTTAATTTTACCGAAATTGGACTGTATCATACCATAATACATCTTATAATCGTAGGTGACCCGGCAGTCAAGGGGTAAGGTGTCAGACTTCTGTGCTGGAGATCCGGGGTTCTATCCTCGGTCCCGGCACAGATTTATCTGATTGTCAAACCCTTCCTTCACCTCTGACAAGACGTGTTTTAATCACAACTTGTGAATGTGTGGAATGCCAGGCCTCCACCATCGTTAAGATTCCACGATAAACTGTAGGTCCTCCATTTCATCTCACAATCATCCTTCCATTACATATTAGCGTACAACCCGAAAGCGTAATAAGACTTGGTGCCAACAAGAATGGTCTAAGGCACTACTCTCACAGTAGACTAGACTGCCAATAACGGAGAGGTCAAGGTTAAACAGGACATGGCAAAAATCTTCAACAGTTTGATAATGTTCTATAGATATTGGTATCTTTGACTACGGATACAACTTTCAATTAATATATCTTTAAATTAAATTAAACATAGTTAAAATAATGACACGGGATACAAAGTTCGATTCCCGGATCCAGATGCTATTTTAAACAATAATAATTTAATAATGATAGTTGCAATGTTCTGTTATGACCATACTAATAATAAATTTACTTGTTGGAAAATATATAGGCCTATATTTTTTAAATATTATTTTTATTTGTGAAGCTTAAACTGCCATTCTCATAAGAATTGTTGAAGTGAACGAATATCTACATTCGAGTAGGTGGTGCCCTTAACACGATACTTTTTCTATGGTGACAATGCAGATTTTGTCATGTGTTTGTTTTTTGTCAATTAATCGAAAATTAGTTATTTCCCGACAAATGAAAATATATTAGATATTAGTCCGCTACATAAATATATTTTGCCACTTTACCTAGTTGTTTTCCACTACTTCTTGTACCCATTTGGTTTATACGAATACATTAATTACGCTAAAGAAATATTGTGGAGATAGAGAGTGGAAAACCATTTATAAAAAAAACACCCTGAGTATACCCAACACTGATTCCAGCCCCAATATATCCCTCATTGTCAATTCAGTCTAACATCAGAATTACATACTAGACCATGCTACCACAGGTGCGGGTCAGTTAGACAAATGTAGTAAATTTGTCAGAGTGGTTAAAATTTATTTTATAGGTGGATGAATACAGAAGGATTTTGATAACGTTTCAAATATCATGGGGGGAAGGGAGGCCAAAGCTATCGTTAACTAACCATACAAATGTTTATGCGTTGTTGAGAAATTCTTAAAACCTACAAATACCTTTACAAGACGTATTAATAAAAGCTCATATCCTTACATGATATTGTAAGTATTTGTGAAGGAGCAAACACAAGGTTTAAATTACAGCCATTAGTTGCAAAGTTGTTAATTTATGAACCTCTCTCGCTCTTTCCCTAAGTAACCCCCATTGTGACGATGTCTCGTAACAGGAACCTGAACCAGTGGGTTGGTGAAAAATGTCATGGCTGGCACCAGTTGAATGGCGCCTGTTTGTACATACACAAACAAGAAAATATCTAAAAATCCAAATATCTTCATTCTATTAACGAAATATCCCCAGTCTTCCGAAAGATAACATCAAAATAGTATGTTATTGGCATCTAAATCATGAAGGAACCTTTTTAATATAAACGAATCGGCTTCTGTTTTACTTGACATTACTTATCTTTATATTAATGTATAACCAGTAAAACCAGAAATATTAATTTATGAATCCTAGACTATTTCGTAATAATATATCTTCTGTAATTTTTCTCATTTTAAACGAGACGTATTAGGATTCGTTTATTTAAAATTATTTTAAAATATTTTTATGTGTAGGTCTATTCAAATGTCTGATCGTTAGTCTAGCACTAAACATAAAAACCAAATTATTTTAAAATATTTAGAATAATCTAACAGAGGCACCGGGACCAAAAAAAATACCGACCAGTCCAGGATGTAAAAGGGGGACTTGAGGAAAGTGTCTAATAGAATACCCCTCAAAAAGTGGGTTTACAGGGGATTGTTCCATAAGCTTTGTTTCAAGAGCCAAGAAAATATTTAACAAATAATTTTCATGCGTGTAACCTGAACACGCGGTAGGACGCGGGGTTGAAAAGAAGTTTGCTTTGGGATAGTTTTAATAATATTTGATTTCCTAATCAATTATATTATATCATTAATAAGAATACATAAACCACATGGGCACAGGGAGAATTTAATTTGGGCGGAGGTTCAAAATCGTAAGTTTGTGATATTATGTTAAGACTTACTACTAATCCTTAATAGATAAGAGCATTGTTATTTTATATAGTAGTAGTGGAACTTTATTTGTGAAAGAGGGAAGGGGCGTCAAGTAGCAAAAGGTTTCTTAGGGCATTTCTACCCTCCTCTACCTCAGCTAAGGGATGAACCTATAAGCTAACTTATTCATAGTGGTCCTCATTTGAAGAGTTTTTAAAAATAAAATTCTTTTAACAATTATTTAGAATAGTGCTATCCCTAAATTACTCCTAAAGGCTATTTTGAGTATTCCTCCTTTGGCAACACATTGAAAAATGCAATGCTTCTAAAATTTATTTTAAAAAGTCCTCACCAGAAAATTTTATTATATTATATTCCCTAGATTCTATTTTAAGTGGTCCTTACCTGGATTTTTTTTCCAATCAGATGCCTTTAGGACAATTGAAAGTGTTCTTCCACCAACATATTTTTGAGAATTGAATGCTGTTAGAAGGAGAAGAATGCAAAATTATTTTGAAGGAAATAAGATGTTCTGAAAGAGAGTTTAGGGAACGAAACAAGTAGTGTAAGGAAAGACATATATGATATTTATAATTAAAGTAGTTAGATAAACTGGGATAAAAATTGTATGAGAAAGCGAATGAGCAAGTGTATGGCAAAAAACGTGAATAAAGTAACATAAAAGAGAAAATGTTATAATGAGTGAAATAATTAACGAGGCTGAAATGTTAAAAGCTATGTTATTATTAGCACCGCGTCTTACTACCAGTTCGGGTAATACGCACTTACGCTAATGTGTAATGGTAAGGTGATTGTGAGATGAAATGGAGGACCTACAGTTTAACGTGGAATCCGAACCACGGTGGAGACCAGGCATTCCTCACATTCACAAGATGTATTGTCAGAGGTGAAGGAAGGGTTTGGTGATCAGATAAATCTGTGCCGGGACCGAGGATTGAACCCCGGCCGCCAGCATAGAAGTCTGACACCTTACCCCTAGACCACCAGGTCACCTTAAAAGCTATGGAAGTGACAAAGCTACTGGCATTTGTGTGGGCATGGTAATATTTTCCAGATTGTGCGAGTTGTTCACTGTGTGTGTTGGGATTTTGAATGTTCCTAATGATTGAAAGAATGTTGTCATTGTTCCTTTGTACAAAGGCAAACGTAATATGAATAAATGTAAGAGTTATAGGGCAATATAGTTGGTTGAGTATTCTAGCCAAAGTTTTTGGGAGCATCTTAATTGAGAGGGTGCGTGAAAAAACTGCGGACAAGATTTGGGGCTTGGAAGTTAATCTTGACACTTTTTTAACTATAATTTGTCTTAACACAACATTTTGAAATTAAAGATTCTCTATAATACATTCAATAAGATCAATATTAAAAACAACTAATTTTTTTTATATTAATTATTTATTTGGGGTATTTAACGTGCACTTTCTGAAACGATTGATTATATCAACACAAGATAGTTTCTATGAGCCAGAGCGGAAGGGCTTACAGATTTTGCCGGGAAAAGTATTTTCACTCAGCTTCTAGGGTTCTTTTACATGCCCCAATCGACATAGAACCAACAATTTTACTTTCCCTCCGAATGAATTTGTTATACGGATATTTATCGCTCAGGAAAAATCCTTCGATCCCGGCTCGGTTCAAACCCATGAACATCAGGTTTTGAGGCTAGCACATTATTTGCATAACTTCGTCGTATATGTCCAGCACATAAGAATTTACCCAAACAAATCAATAACCGATCAGATGAGCTAATTAAACATTTATTTATTAGTTAGTGATCACACAGAAGATTCTTTATGGAGGTAGTGTATGTGTTTGTGAGATGGATAAATAGATATAAAATCGCCCGGGAACCTGTTTGATGGCGTCTCGTCATCCACGCGGTGAAGGGGTGATTAATAAAAGTGACACCATGCACTTTACTCGGACACATACCCGCGCACGGCGGAACACGCGTTAAATATGTCGCCATGAAACCATGGGCCGTAAATCTGCTGACAAGCAAAAGTTGGAGAGTCGGTATTCAAACGTGAGGTGCATTCTGTATGAGTTTATTCAGTAAACAAGTTTGTGTGAATTCCCTATTACAATACCTATACAATTTATATACACACAAAGGGGAGACACACAGACGGTGAAAAAAAACTAATGGTGTGAATTTGATTTTTTTTTTAAAGGAAAGATAAATACATTTTTAAAAACTTACGCTGAAATAACTTTGTTTTTAACATATGACCTGTAATTAGTTTTAATTTTAGAAATATGCATCGGTTTTTCCAGGAGCAGGGTGTTTGGGGAAATTTTTCCTAAGGGTCGTATTATATAGATTTCTTTTCGTCCGACGCCTTGGTTCGCTCAGTAACGTGTTTGTCTAAAAAGCTAAGGATCATGGGTTCAACTACTGGCATGGTTGAAATATTTTTCTTAGGTGAAATATGGGCTTCCACCTTCCCAGTTATAAGTTAACCACTGGGGGATGGGTGTTATGTCTATTCTATATTTAAGTTAGTTTATAAATCGTGTGCTGATAGAATCAGTCGGTTCATAAAGTACACTCTAAACACCTTAAATACCCTAGTCTATATCTAGTCTTGAGAAACAGACAATTTATATATGTATAAAAAACAAGCTGTTCAGGTCAAATGGAATGTTGACTGATGAAGGAAACGCTGCTATATAATATATTACCTTAAATTGTTTCCCACTCTCCCATCTCACACGCAAACTCGGATACATTTACTCTAAGTTCTACCTTCCTCATGCCTAGACATTAGTGTAATTTAATGTTGATCATTGGAACGGGTAGTATAACGTGTTTAATATAATTTAAGAATAAAAAACTGGTTGTCACATGGTGTAAAACACAAGGCTCGTAGTAAAATAGTTCAAAGATCTTAATATAAATTTATAAACTCAGCCGGTTGCAGTATGGGGTGGATTTTCACTTATGATTTATCTGGTTGGTTTTCCAATTCTATTTTCAAACTAATGTGGGTACGTTTGAAACATTCAATACATTCTCTCTATATTAAGTCATTAATGACCTAGTTGTAATATTAAAGAGTGAATGGTTTGTTTCATCGAAAATAATTTCATGTTCATTTACAAGAAAATGAACCAATGTTTAGCGGCATAAAAATTATATCAAGCAAGAAATGCAAACATCTCTCGGCCTAATTTAGTATAATGTATAGTGCGGATGTAATGTGCAGTACAGTAAAAAATAAAAATAAAAAAAGATGACAATAAGAAAAGAATTATACTAATTAATAAATTAAAATAAATTAAATATTTTAAACGAAACAATACCCAGTCCAACGGGGAAGTAGAATTGCGCCTATAAAATTGATTTGAGTTCATTAGGAGTGTAAGGTTGGTACCGAGCTGCATCCAGCTGCGTCTCGCCAATCTAACTCAATTGCTATAGCTATAAATTCAGTACGTTGCTTATAATAATAATAATAATAATAATAATAATAATAATAATAATAATAATAATAATAATAATAATGTGACCACCATTTAATCTCTATTTGAAACCTGTCTGCTCTATGCTCGTTTGGTTAGGTAGGTTAGGTTTGTTAGGTTAACTTATGTTATGTTTTTTATATAAAATTTGACTGAGTTATACTTTTATGTATCATTCTGAACATACTTTTACCCATCCTTCTAATATTATTTTATTTATTAGAATTCACTATTTTGGATGCAACCCAGGTGGTAGTAAAGTTATATCTTACAACTCGATCAAGGGGTGATACTTGGGGAAACAAATCGATACAGCACCAGTCCGTGCATACAGCCAAAAACTGAGTTCACAAACAGACACATTCCACATAACTAAAGCTCTGCCTAAGATCGATTTTAAGACAAGTAAAATGAAATTATATATAGTGTACATTATTATAGAAATATAATGGGAAGAAAAAATCACATTTCAACAACAACAATAATAAAAAATAATAAACATGTTTACAGAAAACTAAGGGAATAAATTAAATAATGATTCACAAAAGAGCATAGCGTCTTACCACACTTTCAGTAGATGTTTGTTTTAATCGTTCTTTTTTCAATAGCAAAGCACTAATTCTACTCTCCAGTTCTAACTTTTAATTGCTACACATTAACCTAACCCCATTTCGGTAATCTTGAATTTTGTTGTTCATCCAGTTTTTGGGATTTTTCCTTTCCAATAGAAAATTACAATTTTTAGCCACAACGAGTAGACGTTAGACCCGCTTTGGTGGCTGCTTGATGAGGCAGGGGTGACAAATGCCCAAACCTATGCGACCGAGGTAGCCTTGCACCAGAAAAACTACATGACCTTATAGTTTCTTACACCAACATTTTGAACATTCAATGACGACAGTTAAATTTTACAAGTATAAAAGAACTAAACTAAATGAGAAAAAATCCTATTTTATGGCTGTTGCTTCAGCTAATGTCATTTATTTTGATTTGAATCTTAAATACTGGTGCTATTTTATGGTGTGAAAAACAAATAATGAATAATGTAAAAATTTTCTCGTGGAGCCGGAAATAAATTTATCAGAGCCCAATTTGAAAAATGCTGGTCTAACCGTTATTCTGGCAAAATACTAGACTGGCCAATACGGGTATATATAGGCTATAATAATAGTCGGGAGTACTGAGGACCTTTTTACTAAATAGTTTTCCACTCTCTCGCCACGCAAAGAATGTACACTTCCTATAAGTACAACATTCCTTCAATTTCCCGGCCCCCTAATTTTTTAGCTTCCAACTAAAAAACTTTTCCGATTATCAGAGTTTTATTAGTTTTGTATTATTTTTAGCTCTCCATTACTCACCCAGACCCCCATTTTAAAAATATATTGACTTCAGAAAATGTTTTATGGAAGTTTATTTCACGAATCTTTTTTTAACTAGAGTAGTCTAACCAAGTTCTTAGGAATATACTTAGTACAAAAATGGATAAGGCTACTAGGTAATGGAGGTTATATAATGATGGGTTACATAGCCTGTACTAATCACAGATATTGTTAGAATTATCAAGTTTCTTGGACTACGATCAGTGGAATATACAGTGCGAATGGAAGAATCTATAGCCTTGTTCATGATACTAACTGGCAAACCCGATGGGAAGAGACCATAGGGAAGACCTAGAAGAAAATGAGGTGGACTGGATAAAGCTAGCTCAATATATGTATATGTGGCGTACTTTTCTTAGTGTGGCAATGCAATTTCGAGTTGCTAATGCCATAGAGTAAGTAAATAAGTAAGTCATCTCCCAAATTTACCCTGAGAACTTTTTTTATCTCAAAGAGTTGTGGAGCTCTTCCAAAAACATACAGCAATATTTTGTACGGTACCCTCCATTTAAACTGAAAGTAGCCACCTTTACTTTATGAACTACAGTAAAACACTGTTTTATAAGCTACGCCATAATAACTATGAATAGTAGGCCTAAGCTGGTTACCTTTCAGAAATGGAAAAAGGTACAGTCTAAGTAGTTTTTAATGAAAATTAAAATTAATAGCTAGTTCTAGTTTTGAATTTTAACCAATAAAATCTCTAGAATCTATTTTGAGAATCTTATTTTTCTTAATTTAGTTTCCCTTAACTCAAGGAATAGGTATATAATTAATTAATGAGGATCGTAGATACCAAGTTTCATCTCAATTGTTAAAAATGTATCAACTATAGTCTGGGAGCCAGATACAAAGACGCATATACGCACATAGAGCATATAGGACACAACTTTTTCGGCCTCAGGGGGTCATTAAACGTCGATTTAGATAAAATAAATATGAATTTTTTTTAACATCACAATAATTATTCTATCATAGGGGTTGCAAGAAAGTAAAAAGAACAAAATTAATTAATTCCCTTAGTTAGGATTTGCTCTGCCTTATATTTTTCCCAGTTACGTTAACGAATATTAATATTATATGGTGTATGACTCACAGTAAAATTTTCACATGAAGATAGAATTCCACGTAATCAGACGTAAAATCATGTTATCTGCAGCTTTCACATTTAATAGACATTATAAAAAATACCACTAACACTATAGTAAAATATTATTAATGCTGTCTGAAAAAAATATTCTTTGTATTTTCTAAAAAGGTTCTTCCTATGAAAATAGGACTATGGAAACTTTAATGCCTGGTAGAAGAGAAACTTTACCAAGTCAACTAGTAGCTATGTATTTAAAACTTGAAAAGATTGTTTCAACATATATTTCCTAAGTTCCACCCGAGTGGTTTTCTTCAGCTGACACACACACACACATATATATATATATATATATATATATATATATATATATATATATATATATATATATATGCTTATAAGCATAGAATATGCCAAACAAATTGTATGTTCAAAATTATTTAATGAGGGTAATTTTAAATTTATATATTTAAAACTTGGAGTTATTATCCTCTCAACACCAATTTCCTGAGTTTTACTCAAATGATTTTTATCGCGTTAAAAAAAAAATGTATACACCAAGGAAGTGCATCTGAGAGTATTTTTATTTTAATATTAAAACTAGAATTGGATATATATTCTACCCTAATTAATTGACTGTTAAATCTACGCTTCCATAATTTAAAGTTTGTGGAGGAGATTTGTAATTGCAAAAATATTACATGAATTTTCAGTGGGATAATTAGTATTATAATAGTCAGCCTCGATGGTCTTGGGGTAAAGTGCTCACCTTAAGGCACGATGTGAATGATTTCAAACCTAGCCAAGGTTGACAGATTTTTCATGAGCTATAAAAAGTCGTGGCACAACTCCCTTTTGGAGGGGAAATAATGCCGTTGGTCTTATGCCGATTGTAGCATGTAAAGGAACCCTGGAAGGCATACGAAAATACCTTTACTGGCAAAATGGGAAGGCTCTTTCACCCAAGCTCACAGAAATTATCATGTGCCGATATAATCAATTGGTTCAGAAAGAGCATGTTGAATATGTAAATAATATAAATAAATATTATGATAATTTTTTTTAGTTGTTTAAAATATTATTATTATTTATCACCGCGTCTTACTACCCGTTCGGGTTATACGCTTAAGTACTAATTACACTAGGGGATTAGGAATTGGAAAGGTTGAATTAAAGGAAGTGAACCCGCATTCGCGTGGAGGTAGAGTGGAAAACCATTTAGGATAAACCATCCCCAATTCACCCGACCGAGATTCGAACCTCGATCTCCCCGTCCTCAGCAGTCGGGCTCAACACGACAAGCGTTTTAGCCAACTACGCCACAGAGGCGGGTTGTTTAAAATAATTCACATGGATACATTCTTGCTAGGCAATGTAAGTAGTGTGCGTAAACATTTGTTTGGGCACCTAAATTAAAGTAATTATGTTCATGATTTGTTGTAACAAGCACGGTATTTATTCCCTATTACTGGCATTGATGATCACATGATTAAAGAGCTAGATCAACTGAGGTGGGGTTAAAAATCAGTTGGGTGTTCTGAGGGTGGTTTTTACTAAATTTCTACCCCATTCCTTTGACGCATATATACGAGTACATTTTGTTTCAAATTAATTAGTACTATAAACATAAATATTAATCAAAAAATAATATAAAACAAATAAAATACTTAATTGTAAAATGTAGATTCGCAAATAAAGTAGGAATTCAACATCCATATAGAAATATGTGTGAGAGAGGTAGTTTGGAAACATTAAATTTTCAACATAAAAATATTAATATGAAGTGGACATAGACTATTTAAGGTGGGGATTCAGGAAACGCGATAAAATATCGGTGTTTTTTTTTTGCAGTTTTTATAGCAAAACATGTTTCTGGTCAAAATAAATCAAATAGGCCTATTGCTTGTATACAAACGTAGAGATTAATTTACTTCACATGATGACCTCAACAGTTGTTGATAAGTCTCTCAAGGGTGTCATGAAATTTAATAAAAAGGTTTTTAGATAATTCCACTATGCTCATGATAGATATTCAACAACATGTTGATGTTAAGGAAATTAAGCTCTATGTTTGTATAGAAGCAATATTTAATTTATTTTGACTCAAAAATTGTTAATTTTAGGTATTACAAACGATGAACATTTAGTGATAAAGGCGTTCATTAGTTTTCAAAGATTACAATGAAATAATACATAACGTATGAACAAGATAAAACAATAATTCTGTTCGGTTGCACGAAGTTGCAACGCTTCCTAGGGTTATAGTTTCGAAACTATCGCTCACACTATAAATATGCTAAGGAACAGCTTTTATAGAAAATGTAATTCTGTTTAATTATGACTATAACTATTTTCACTGCAAAGTTAACTTGAAAGGAAATATTGAAAGAAAACATTATTTAAGCATGTTTTCTCACTGTTGTGATGAACGTAGACCTGGCTATGGCTATAGCTTCAAAACAATCCATCGCAAGGCTCTTTTTTTTTAGAAATTATATTTATTTATTGTAAAAACTATTGCTACTGTAAAACTAACTTAAAAGTAGATTTATAAAGGAGATCTAATTTTAGCTTGTTTTTTCCATTGTTGTGGCGAACGCAGACCTCGTAAGATTGGGAAAAATTAGTTTGCAAATAAGACACCCAAAATAAAGTGATCAAAACATTTTCCGGCACTCTGAGATATTTTTCCAATTTAAAATACCTTATGCCTGGCCTATAATTGCTGCTTACCGCCTTATTCACTTGACCAAAGCGAGATTGCGATCAATGTTTATCTTAGTTTAAAAAAAAGTATGTTTAAAATTGTTACAATTAATTTAAATTAGTTGAAAATTAGTTGATAGATCAGTAATAAAGCATTTGTTTGCTAGGTCAATAGTCCCATGTTCGATTCTCGTGTACAGGTGTCATCTTTCAACTACAGCAATGCAAATTAATTGAGATGTGGTCCACTCTATACGGACAATACCACAATTTCAATGATTTGCAACTTTTGTGTTGATATTCATTGTTATAATAATTGTTAAAATATGGTGAAACGGTTTCACTGCTCTCAATTACTTTGATTTCTAATGTAGATCCAGAAAACCGCGTTACAATGTGACGTCTTTTTCGAGATGTATTACCTATCTAAATTAGGTGTTATCCGTGGATTGAGACGGCCTCTTGAGATAAGCCTGACAACTTGAAAATATGAGTCTCAGTCCTGACATATGTACCAACGTTGATTCTCGATTTATTTTTTCCCCTCTTTTTAAACACTTTCTCGTGTTGAAGAATGGCTCAAGTCCTTAAAATGTCCCTTTCTTTATCCTGTTTACTTAATTCATAGAGTGTAACTCGTTGTTAACCAGTACCGGCATTGCATCCTACGAACGAAAATAAATAGGTTATCTAAATGACGTCCAACAAGATGGACTTACGTTCCATGGTGACACGTAAAGTCCTACCTTGGTCACGATAAAGAAGTTAAGTGATGCTCTCACTCACTCACATGAAAACAACCTTTCAAGCTTATGAGTGGACGAACGTTTTCTCGGAGAGCCGTTGAACACATTTCTTTGGTAGGCGGGGGAAAATATGGAAGCAGTTTTTAAAATATTTCAGTAGAAAAATGTAATTTGTGAACATGTTCCTTCAATTATTATTTCCTGCTAAGAGTTCAGGCTATACGCATATGATCTATTAACTAAGCTAATGAGTAAGTAAGGGGTGAGGAATATTAAATTTAGAGGAAGTGGATATTCACATTTATGTGGATGGAGAGGAAAAAACTGTTTAGGACCCCCCCCCCTCCCGCTCTCAGCACATCTGACCAGAATTCAAACCACAATATTCCTGTCAGTAGCAGTCTAGTCTATTGAAAGAATGACGCCTTAGACCATGCGGCCACTGAAGTAAATTTAAACTATATTTAAGGCCTATAAATAGGGACATCGACTATATGTGAACTTTTTTTTCGCTAAATATTTGAAAGATTAGTATCAAACGTGTAAAAACTTGTTTCAAGCTCAAAGAAATCATTATTACATATTTTTGAGTTCACAAAACAAAACAATAAAGATATTTATTTATATACGAAATAGAAATGTTCACACAAATTCTTAATAATATTTGTATTTAAAAACCAAATTAATGTTTTATAGGATTAATTCAGTTTATATCTTCACAACAGTCATTTTTTCAAAACATCTAGAAAAATAGATAGCCCTTGACAAAGTAGTGGATTCAGGGAGGGTGTAATGGGGGCAATCACCTTCCTCCCACCACCCTTACTCCCAAATAGAAAATAAGTAAGTTTTGAAAACAATATCTTAATGTTGTAAAGAATGACCGACTAACACCTCCTTAACTCTATCTCCTACATGACCTAATCAATAACTATTTCAACTTAGATCTAATGTTTAGAAAAGCAAGTGTCCTAAAACTAAAATCCTCCAGTAAAAATAAAATAAATAAATATTTTTATTAAAATAAATATTGTTTCTATTATTACTTAAACAGTTTAGACCAATGTATTTTAATAGTTCATTTTATTGTGACAGTGACGTTTTGTTTGATGTTTATTGTATTGAAATTACAAATCTGTTTATAAATATTGTGTTTTTTTACATGTCCTCTTTATATTATAATTATTAATTACAATTATTTTTATTAATTAGCAATATTATTATTAAAATTACTATAAGGCATAATGTTCTTTTTCAGACATAAATATTATTTTCCTTTCAAAGTGACAATAATTTTGGGGTGAGGCCTATATATGGGCGTGGCTTAATTTTGGGTCGATAAAGTAATTAAGGTCTACCATGGTGTCTTTAATAATATTGGAACAAACAATGTAAATATTTGATGTAGGCCATGCCTTATTTTGTAGGCCTGTAAAAATTATTCTTTTCAATGATTTTCCAGTCTAAAAAAAATCTATGGAAGTTATTTTAAAAATGTAAGTCTAATATATTGCGTAAAAAATGTAGTTTTATGATTTATCCAGGGGTTATAAAACCATTTTTAGGATGATTTTTCTTATTTAAGAATTTTTAAAAAGAAATTTAAGTTTTTGTGAGGAAGTCAAGTATTTATTTACATAATATAGGGTCTCGATTTAAAGATTATTTATATAATTTTGAATTTAATTATCCTATTTTATTATATATTAAGTATTATTTGACTCAAAATTTGAAGGAGCTTGGAGGTCAGGTTTGATATTGGGTGGAAGTGTCTCAAGTAAGGTTTGAATGGTTAGCCTACATTCTGGTAGATATGGTCTTCCGAGTTCCTAAAAACCCTAGAGCTATTTTAGTTTGTTGTTATTTGACTAAAATCTTTTATTTAATTTTTTAATTTTTATAAAGTAATTCACTTATGATATTTCCTGTGATGGGGAGGTCTGGTGTACTGAGAGTGTTTGTTTACTAAATCACTTTTCACTTTTCCTCTATGCGAGTGTGGGTACGTTTTTTTTTAAATTTATACTTGTCTAGTTCATACTCCGTTAGTGTAAATATGCGTAAGGTCCGAATAGTGGTAATACGAGCAGACACAGTAATGTAATATTGAATCATCCAAAAACTATAATATTAATCACAAGGTGAGAGTTATTATTTAATGTGTTGATCTTTTAAAAATATTAGGGACTAAACCTAAAAGGTTAGTTAGAGATAATAAGTGAAAAAATTGAAATAAATAATATGTTTCCTTGGATTTTATATTATTATTAATAGAAATTTAAATTCCTTATGTACAATAGTAAGTATTTTATTTCATTAATTTCCTGATCTATTAGGAATCATTCAAAATATAAAAGAGAATAAGGTTACACCTTATTATGGTTCTAATTAAATTAATTGATAGGTTTATAATTCTGGTTGAAAGGTTAAATACTGATGGTAAATCTGTTATCATTTTCAATTATAATAATCTTTTTTATATATTTTAATTTAATTTTAACTATTATAATTTATTATAAATAATGAATAATTTAATGCTCTGAATATATATATAAATTAATAATGAAGAATGTTAATTTTGAAATTCATTTAATGGGTACTATTTTTGAAATATATATTGATATATCTTCTAAATATTATACCATCATTCGCCAACTCAACACAATAAATAACGATATTGCTCCACACTCTCTCTGTAACACAATGCGGTCAGGTTTGACATGGAAAGTATCTACTAAATGAGCTACACAGAAATGAAAACAAAAATTATAAACTAAGAAGTTCTTCTTATCACTCACTACCTTAGTTACGTTTTGGCAGAGAAAGAGCCTGCCAAAAGTGATATATTGAAAGAGGAAAACCCTATACATTACGACCCTCTAATCAGTAACTTGCTTGAATCAATATCAACTTCAAACCCTTGTTAAATGTTTAGTCCCCTCTTAAAACGCGCGGCCAGTCCTGTTATTCAATGGAGAAGGCATCCTAATTTGAATTGCCCCCTCTTGTATGGGAGCAATGCATGTTCCATGGGGGTGGGGGGGGGGGGGAGGTGTTTACTAAACAATGCAGGGACGAGTGTGTCTACTCTACCCCTCCTGGTGAGGGAGAGAACCGTTAGTGGGATGACATTATGTGCTGTGTCCCCGACATGTAACAGCACACATTGATTAAGTAGTTTGATCTCGACGGTGACCCTACTTTAGGCGTAGTCATCATTAGACTGCGCGCCAGGGGCGCAGGAGAACAACAGCATAACTCCACGACGACTTCATTACCAAGGAGGATTAGGAAGGTCTCATGGTACATTATGATTTATTCTAATACTTATATGTGTAGAGTACATACAATTAGGTAAAACCTAAATGGAAGAGACATTTGTATTAAGGAAGGATTAGAATCAACGTGAGAAGATCTTCATTTTAGTAGATGTTATTTTAAGAAAAATATTACATCTTTAGGAAATAAGTAAAATTAAAAAGTTTCCTATAACCGGGATTTACGGGGAGGCTAGGAATTTGTCATCCAACGTGAGGTATCCGGGGTATACCATCAATACTCGCTCTTCACATCTAAGTGCACCTTTGTATACAATATCAGCCCCCACTCAAAATGAAGTTAATGTTGTTACCGTTGCTAGTTTTGTTTATAAAGTATAACACACTAACTAACTCTCCGTACTTATGGAACTCCGAAATTCAAGGCCATCAGAATGCACGCTTACCATTAAACCCTGTCATGAAACCCCTCTATTCAATACCTAGACTGACACCCCACCTCCTTCAAATCTATTTACATACTATCCTCTCATCGACGTCTCGGTCTATCAAGAGGTCTTGTATCTTCAGGTTCCCCTACTAAAAATGTGTGTGCATGTCTGTCATCACACATACGCCCACATGACCCTTCCATGCCTTGATTATACCCAATATTTTGTTTAAGGATTCATACAAATAACGAAGATATTAACTATTTAACTTTCTACAGTCTCCTGTTTGCTCAATCTATTACGACTAAATATATTTCTAGGTACCTTGTTCGAGACGACAGAATAAAAATTAAACTTTAGCATGCAAGAAGTGTCATTAAATAATAAAACATATGATTATTTTAAATTAAAAATATTTAATGTGCCAAAAATAATACATAAGCCCCATGAGTATAGCTAGTCATAGCACACAAAAAAACACGGCTTACACGTGAAACCTTACATGAGCTTGGGGAAAGGACCATGTGGTTAAGATAAGGAGACCAGCCTATGCTTCAATACCAAATCAATGCAAGGTAGACAACCAAAATTCTCAGTCGACAAACATTTTCCAATCCCAATGCTCACTGCTTCACCCCAATGTATGCATCTGTATGTCACAATGCAATAGCCATATAACCTTTAGCATTACAACGTGACGTCACGATTAGTTCATTCCAGTAGACATTCTCCATAAATATAGTACATTTGTAATATCTGTCCCGACCATCACGAAACTTGTCTGAAATATTTCAGAACATCTTACTTAATAGTTGTATACAATTGAAATATCTCCTTTAGTTTTTATTAGTATTTTGAGTAGACATTTTTCTTTGATAATCAACCAACACAGAAAAAAAATCTTCCATATACAATACCTAGTATATAATATTAATAGAAAAAGCCATTTTTTACGAAATATATTTCAAAATTAATAAAAAATAATCCCGAGGTATTCGATCGTTTTCTTATAATTTTAGATTCAAATCACTTGAGATAAGCTTCTAAATTAAAAACCTTCACGTGAACGTCATTTTGAAACGGATAACCAGATCTAACAACCATGCACAGTACATTAGTTATTCGACCTTGGTTCAAAGAACGTCCCCGCAAAATTTCGTTAAAATTGCTCCACATATTTGGCAATTAGCAGCTATCGTGGAATTTAAAGACACAGTCATATTTTCAATCAGCTGCCATCTTGAATCAAACAACGATATCATAAAACTATGTACAGTACATTAGTCGTTTGACCTAGGTGCAAAACATCTTCCTGCCAAATTTCGTTAAAATTGATCAACGCATTTAGTAGTCATGGTGGAAAAAAGATCCGGGTACTGAACAGACTGAAAAAAATGCCAATGTTGATTTTAAACATGACTTCGATTAATAATAGTAATGGTATTCAGAGTTAAAATTAAATGAACAACTGACATTGTGAATATTGTCAGAGAAATAAATCTAGGAACTATGATTTTATAAAGATTTTTGACTGCTTTAATTATATTATATTATTATATTATTCCTTTAAACGATTCTATAAAATCTAAACATATTTTAGATTCTATGGATTTTAAGAAATTAAATATTAACAACCACACAGTTCGTTATTTGAGAGGATGTGGTATTTGGTATTTTTAAAGTAAGCCTTAAGGAAATTAACTTATTTTAATTTATTTCAAACTCTTTCACAACCACCATTGTAATTTTCTTAATATTCTCTCTTCTTTGTCTTAAAACAAAGGATTATCTGTAACATAGTTGTCTAATCCGTGTATTTATACATCATGAAAAAGAATAAATCTATGCATTGGTCATGTCAACATATAAATATGTAAAAAGTATTAAATAAAATCATGTATTTAGCAAAAAGGAGTGTCTTTTATTTAGGTGAAAACTGTATGAGGTCTTCTATATAGATAAACACCCTTTCAGTTGAGAATCAATGTTATACATGATAGATGAAGTAGGTTAAGTTGTAAGGTGTCATCTTAGTGACCTAGTTTATTGTAAAAAAATTATATCTGCATCTTTCTACGCGTTCGGATTTAGTGCTCATGTACTAATTACGCTTATGGTTTTAGGGCTTATGAGGCTTATATTTATTGGGAATGTACTCGCATTTGCATAGAGTGAGAATAAAATAAAATAATAATAAAATACATCCGACCGAGATTTGAACCTTTATCTCCCCGTCATCGGCAGTCTAGTTAATCATGAGAGTAGCGCGTTCGACCATGAGGCCACGGAGGTGGGTTAGCTTATTATTACTACAGCCAATTTGATTTTTAAAAAAAATCTTGATATACTTAAGATTCTTATTTAAATTGTTTACATTTATTTTTGCATGGAATCAATCAACCTTTGAACCAGGAATCTTTATATCCGAGTTGTATCAGCGCGCGCCATAAAATCCAGACTAGTCTGCATATTTTACAAAACAACCTTTTATAGAACCAACATCTCTTGAAAATTTTGTCCAACTTGCTAACCATTCTTTAGTGGGGATGAATTCATGTTTTTACTGATGTGCTTTGTCACATTATTACAGTTGATGGATGACACGTTTTACATGAATTTATATATTTGTTCATTGAGTTTCACTTTAGGTATGAGTTATCTAAATTTAATAACACTTGCAGAGTAGAGGTGAGAGAGGTGAGATTTAGAGACAATGCTACAAGCATTTGCATGAAGAGAGTGTGGGAAAGTATTTAGTAAAAAAACTTCTTCTGTACACCCGGCCTAAATTCAGACCCTAAGCTTACCATCACTAGAAAACAAGACTACTTAAGTTTGAAATTCAGTCCACCGATAAGGGTGTATCCACTTGTTACCTGTAACAGTGCTTTGTATCATAAAAAAATGTTGTTTAAAAAAATCCTTTGGTGAGAAAATGATATATGGATTCACCATTCATAAATATATCACGGCGATGACTCATCTAATCAATGGTCTGGCCCATCAGAATCATAAATAACGTTCAAGATGTATAGGTTTAGAGCACGTTGTCTCATTCGTCACCCAAAGCACCATGATCAACTGCGTGTATATTGATTGGATACAACTTTATGAGTTTTATGGAGGAATTATTCATTGTTCAAGTATACAACCCACAGTTCCTTGTTCCCACTTCGTGACACACTGACCTATACGAGACATAGAGGAAAATTAAACCAACCTCAGTGGTCCTATGGTCCATGCTTGAAATAAATTGAAATTCCAATGATAGGGAGGTCGGGGATTGAATCTCTGCAGGGAATACTGAGGGAGTTTTTCTTACTAAATGGCTTCCTAATCTTCTTCCATGAAAATGTGAGTACATTTACTCTAAACTATACCTTCTTCATCCAAACTCCTTTAGTATATTAATATAATATATCCCAATAACCATAATGGGTACAAATATGCAGTGAAAAAAATACAGTATATAGTAACTTGACCATCGTAAGAAGCTACCATACACTTCTTTTATCCTGAGATGTAAGCAGGCTCACCCTGCTTCTTTCAAATATTATGCTATTTATATTATAAGGCCATAAAGATAAGACTGTAAGCTTTTACAGTAAATGGAGTCAGTCTAAATTCTACATAATAGTTTAAAATACATATAAAAATGCAAATACTAGATAGGCCATACAGTAATCATATGTGTCATCCAAAAAATCGAGTTCAAGATTTTGAAACATTTCGAAGTTTAATGACATCCTGAAACCGAAAATGTTGTTTTTGCGATGCCGTCTGTTTGTCCATTTATCTGTATCTTTAACTAGAAACGAAACAATTTTTAGGCAGGCAAAGATTCAAACAAACGGCATCGCGAAAACCACTTTTTGGTTTTATGGGGTCAAGAAACGTGAACTTTGTGTTTATGAAAATCTCATTTTTTTTTTTTTAAGTAATCAAAATACTTCTCTATCTGAGGCTCGAGAAAAAGTAAAGAGAGCACTAGATTCTACCAAAGACCATAAATCAAATAGCGTACACTGTTAAAAAACCCTTAAGAAAAGAGGAACATCTGTGTATCCCAAATAGCATAACAATCAATTTAATTTTCAGCGACTCGAAAAAAGAATATAATATATTGGTCTAGAGTTCAGAAACTAACAATTTTATCAAATATATTTAAAATAAAAGAGTTTTATATAATTTAGTACTACATCTTTACAATAATAAATTATTGTTTTGTATCTTAAAATGTTACGGAGATATGAATAAAATTGAAAATTTCCGCTAGTGTATAGTACGCTCAAATTCATTTTGATGGAAAAATGAAAATTGCCATTTAATTTTTAATGCTAAACAGAGACTAGATACTAATTGTAATCAAAATATTTTTAAAGCATTCGAAGAACATCTATTTTATCTCTTTTTTTCCCTACAGTAATCTACCCTTAGTTTTTGGGTTAGATATCTCATTCGAAAAATACCTCTGGGGGACGTTATGAACACTCTAGATATCAAGTTTTAGCCCACTAGCTACCTTTCGGGTTAAAACTTGGTATCCCGGGTTTTCTCAAGGCACACACTAGGTTTTTATGAAATTAAATTTCTAATTCTAAAACTAAGGGTAGTTTACTGAAGGGCAAAAATATATAAAATCGGTCTTTTCCAAATTCATTATAACGATTTTAACCAAATTGTGTATCTAGATATTGTTTAACATTACTAACAATATGACAACTCTGGTTTTTCCATGAAAATGAATCTAAGGGCTATTTACATAAGAATAAATTTTCTATTTTGTTCATATACCCGCGACTATCTGAGATACTAAATAAATGATCAATGTAAAGTTGTACTGTTACAATTAAAAGCATTTTAATCTGGGACATATTTATGTAAAACCAATAGTTTCTGAGTTATAAGCATTAATCAACCATACATATTTTTTATTCGCTACTTAAACATATTAAATTGATTGTTATGTTATTTTGTGGACCGAGATGTTCACATTTTCTCTATGTATCTGTAACAATGCATATTATTATATTCATGCTATTTGGTGGGGTATTTCTGCAACAGTTTATATTATTTCGTTTCACAAATTTTTTAATTTAGTAGTAAATGTATCTATTTCAAGAATAAAGCGAAATGTGTGGTGCACCATTCCAATTATTTTTTAAAGTGAGCTGTTGAAATAAAGGACGAGCACTGCTAAGAGTTGAACATGAAATACAACTTTATCTTATATAACATTTTATAGCCAATTTATAGAATGGGAAAGTATTATTGACCCATTATTATCAATTTCTAAATTAAATGCAAAAGGCAAACCATTTACACAAACTATACTCGATGCAAACCCTGTTAAGAACTCTTTACTGCGCATGTTTTAACATTTCGCTATTTCCATTGAGAGGCGCAAGGAAAATGGGATCTTATATCAGTCCTTAGTGAGACTAGGTTGTGTCATTACAAAATGTGTCTAAGCAGCCGAGCACAATAATGCCATTTCTTCCACTGCTGCAAGTCCCTGTATGTGTAGGTTAAGGATTAGTTTTTTTTTTTTGCACCGCATCTTACTACCTGTACATGATACACGTATATATTTACTAATTACTTTAATGTTTTAGGAATTAGAAAGGTTAAATTTATAGAAAGTGTACCAGAATTTGTGTGGAAGAATGTAAAAACTTTTAGGGAAAACCACACTCAGTACACCCGACCGGGATTCAAACACTAATTTTCCTGTCATCGGCAGTCCAGGGGCCACTGAAGCAGTTAAGGGGTAGTCTTAAATCTATTTCCACTCAATCGCTATTTATTATTTTCTGTTTTAATTTCCATTTATATGTTATTATATTGTGTTACTTGATTGGCATACTCTTTATTATATTTTTGATTTAGTGATTTAGTCTATAAATTATAATATATGCAGATATTATTAAAAAATTGAATACAAAAATATAAAAATTTAGTGGTAAGGAATGGCTTGAGTAAATTATATAACTTTCTCAAAGAAATCTCCTCTCCACAGGTTCTAATACTTCCTAAAATCAAACCATTTAGCTAATTATTCTTAGAGAATAGATATTAGAAAATATGAGAATGAGTAAAATGTATTATGAAAGCATTATATTAATTTCAAGCAACCATAGACACATTATGGCCCTACCACGTTTTATTAGGCTCACATTATTTTAAAGTTTTGAATAAGCTGTTTGGTGAGATTTTTTTTTAAGTAAACGCGTAAAATTAATAATTTGGATTATTTTAAAGTTCTTAATTGTTGAATAATGTATTGAACAAAATAAACATAATACTCCATATTTCCAGTTTCCTACTAGGATTTTGTGTGAGTGTACCACGGATAGAGTTCGGAAAATAGAAATACAAGATTAATATACTCAAGACATTTGTATGCATTTTTCATAATTCTGAATTATGAAAGTAAAAACTCGGGGTGCACCGGTGCTAATAGCGATGAATCCTTATTGGGTAATTATTTATTAGTGCATCAGAAATTAATCGAAATCAGCGATTATTATGTCGATTCATTTTTTTAGGTAAAATTTAAATTAAAATTTTCTAGATAGGAGCTTAGTGACCAAAATTGCAGCAACAAAAAATTACATTGACACTGCATCTGGTTTGCGAATTATGTAAAAATTACATAACAAGATAAAAAAAAAAGTTCATATTGGTGATAAAACCAACAATCTAGTTCCAACATTAACCGGTTATGCATAAAATATAATTTTGTATGCACACAATATTTTTGTATTAATTACATTAACTATTATCATTCTATAAAGCATATTTCCCAATAGTTATTAATAAATAATCAATAATAGGGATTAATCGGTGTAACTAATCGTTGCATGAACAATTTTTTAAACAATTTGTACAATTCTAGTAAAAACACACGATAAATATAGTTAGTAATTTTATATATATAATTCGTAATTTGTTAACATTTAGAGTTTATAATTTTCAATCATAAAAATGTTATAGAAAATTCCTATATACATTTTCCTTAATAGTGACTAGCGACTTGGAAATTAGGAGATGTTTCTGGTTTGATGGATGTTGAGGGTGGCGACTAGAGTCAAATATATATTAAATTATATATAAATCTCTACCAAACATGTAAGTTATTCCAAACAAATTTTTACCAAAATAATCAGTCTTTTAATCTAATCTAAAGTTGTGATTATAATGATATTTTAACAAAATTTAGAATAATTTCTAGAAAATGACTCACGTCTTTTAAAGTTACAAACAAATGCAAACTATTACATCCTGCGCTATCATTTAATAAATCATTGTATTTGAAATCAATAGTGTTTTACTATATATGCTCTGGGTCCTTTCACACTATAAGCTACCTCTGTTTATCCGGTAAATGTATTCGTTAGGGTTTTAATGAAAATATAGAAGTGTTTAACACACTTGGCCATAGCAAACACGGAAGCACTATAGTTGAGACACTTTTGCATTTATCGCTGAAGTCGATAACTAGATTAAGAAGAAAGCTGTAATTACTGTTAATGTTTTATTGTAGCTAACCTGATAATATTTATTGTGTTAGTGCCCTTAAGATAAATTAAACTTAAGTGTAACCTATTAAATATTTCTATTGCATTTGTTCAATCCATTAAATGATTGGAAATTTTGCCAAAACGGTGCCAGAGGATATATATTTTTAGTAAAACACTATTGATTTCAAATACAATGATTTATTAAATGATAGCGAAGGATGTAAGAGTTTGCATTTGTTTGTAACTTTAAAAGACGTGAGTCATTTTCTAGAAAATATTCTAAATTTTATTAAAATATTATTATAATCACAACAACTTTAGATTAGATTATAAGACTGATTATTTTGGTAAAAATTTGTTTGGAATAACTTACATGTTTAGGTAGAAATTTATATCTGATTTAGTGAAAAAATTACAGTTTTTTAAACGTAACTGTTATTTTACAATATTTATAAAAATGAATTAATATCCTATATAATTATTTCATAGTATCACAAACAATGTTAACATTAAATATGATAAAATGTTTGAGTAACGACTCAAATCACTTTTACATGAAATATTATTCAACAACCTTTCAAATCTTACAGGAAATATATTTCTGTACAACTATTATAGTTTAGCCCTGATTAATGAATTAATTTCAGTACCGTTGAATATATTGGTTTCTATACTAACAGCACAACTCAAATTACGATTCATTCTTCCAGGTAATGACCGTGTCAAACAATGTCCAGTAATTGATTACATTAGCATGAATTGAGTAGTGATGTAAGGATACCAATAAAAAAAAAGTGCACTAAGCTACCAAGAAGTCAAGCCGTGTACAAACACTTCCTAGAAATCTAGGACCCTGGGAAGCCACGGAGTACATGGAATGTGTACGAGCAAGTTGTTGGGGTCGCTGCTCAACAAATTAGATATACTGTGGTGTTCAAGCATTAGCAGAGAAAAAAAATGACTTAAGGATATTAGATATATTAATAGTTTTAGTAGATATAGGAGTTTGTGAAATATATACTCAATCAATTAACAATAAAATCAATTATTAGTGACACTGTGCATAGTTTTTTATTTTTCATTCATTTGAGGTGGTTAACGTGCACTTTCTGAACCGACTGATTATATAAGCATACGACTTATAAACTAATTTAAATCTTGAACAAATACAACACCCAGACCATGGAAGTAAATTGATCTCTATCAAAGGAAAAACCCATATTTAACAATATTTTTTTTTGCCAAGCCGGAAATAAAACCCGGGACTCAAAGCTCAGTAGACAGGCACGCTATTGACTAAGTTAAGGTGTTGGATAACTGCATAAGAAAGTGGAGCTATATATGTAAATTGTATTGAAATAATTTTAATAAACACATGGTTTTTATAAAAAATCTATATTTTCTTACGAGTTACGATACCAGCTTTTAAAATAATTATTATATACATGTTTATGTGTGTATTATTAACTTCATGGTGTCAGCATGCAATTGAGACATACCGAACTAGCGGGTACTATCTGTTGGCGAAGCTAGTGCCAACTTTTATGGCAATAGGGTGTCAAGTGGTCGTCAAAACGTACCCTCCAGGTGCTTACCTCGGTTTTCTAGATAGGAGCCACTACATTTAAATTCAATTAGTTCCTCATTGGCTCTCAACGCGGCTGAGATGACTCCATTCCAGACCCATTGATCGAGAGAAAATCTGAAAGGGCTAGGGATTGAACTCGGGAACTCTGGATCTTTAGCCAGGAATTTGGACCCCTAGACCATAGAGGCAGTCGTGTGTATGATTAATAAACCAAAATGTGGCATTTGAATTAAAAAGTAATAACTTGGCAACACTGTTCAGTACTTTTTCTCCCTGTATAGAACAAATATTATTGTATTGCGAGAAATGAGAGTGAACGTAGTTAACCTCGGTGTTCTTGGGGTAGTGTTCAGAACCCGATGTTCGTGCGTTCAGTCACAGCCAAGTTTTACTGATTGTTCTTCAACAATAAGAATACGTAGCACAACTTATTTTGGAGGGAAAGGTAATACCGTCAGTCTCCATGTAGATTGTGACATGTAAAGAAACCTTGGAAGGTATGTGAAAAATACTTTGCCGGCAAAATTAGTTAGCTCTTTTGTACTTGCTCATAAAGATTCTGTGTTGAAGGAAAAAGAGAGCTACCACACTTTTTTAACTCCTTAGTACATGGGAATTTTCACCAGTTGGTGCAAGAATCACTAACCAGCCTCAAGGATGAGTTATTTTTCAACGTCGTATGGTTAGAAATCACATTAAACCAATCTTTGGTCTGTTGACTTTAGAAGAAGAGATATTTAGAATAAATCTTAAGAACTAATAAAAAGTTTACTCAGTAAAACGTTACTAAATTTTTTTTTTTAAATAATAAGAGTTGTTAATGCATGAGGGATTAAATTTAATACTACCTTTCAATTTAATTTTATTTTTAAGTATCTAAAACCACTAAAAGTCCTTGACTATCTTAAAAAATTATTTTATAACCGTATTAAAAAAAAAAATTCTTTGTTTGAATAAGACTGGATATATATGTTTCTTACCATTCAGTTTCATCTCAGATCTGCGACATTTCCCGTGAAACGTCCTTGTAAGTAAGCTAATTTCTACTCTTCAGGATTTTTTAAAAATCATAAAACCAAAAAATGTTAGATTTTAATATTATAAACTAATTGATAAATTTCTCCTCCATTTTGGGGTCAACAATATCTTAAAGCAACAAATCATTTCTTAATTAATATGATATTTCTGCACGTCTTTAAAGAGTCTTGGCCCTTTCGCAGATAAAGGAAAATTGACTAAACCAATTTTTTTTTTAAATAATGTTTTTTCCATTATGTGGTTCTAGCTACGGTTATCAACCAAAAGTCTAGAACTTTAGACAACAGAATGTAGGAGCACTCTTGGTAGTGAGTGTTCAATACACAAACAGGAAATGACCGAGCATTTGGGAAATTAGTTTTGAACAGTATTTACTCCTTCCACAAACCAGCCCATGCAGGAACATGGATCAAGTTGGATTCTTTCGCTGTTCATTTTTTTTATATATATATATATATATATATAAGGTTTATAAAATGAACGGTCCTCCTCATATATATGGTTTATAAAATGAACAGACCTCCTCATATATATATATATATATATATATATATATATATATATATATAAGGTTTATAAAATGAACAGTCCTCCTCATATATATATATATATATATATATATATATATATATATATATATATATATAAGGTTTATAAAATGAATATATATATATATATATAAGGTTTATAAAATAGGAATAAATAGATAGTGAATAGTAATAAATAGTGAATAGTAATTATATATATAATTTAATGGTTTATTTTTAATTTTTATCTACAACACTATCTGTATTTAGTTAACTATATGGTATATGGGTGAAGAAGTTAAAACATAAACGAAATTAAATTCAATTAAATTAAAAAGTCTGACTGGATACATTAATTGAATCCGGGACCTTTGATTTTGCATGAAAATGCTCTTCCATCAAGCCATCTTGGTTCATCTCGCATCCATGGCAAATTTTTATTTCTTGATGTATGGAGTACAATTGTAGTGGCTGGTGAAATGAAGAAATTAGAAGAAATGTATTTGAAATGAGCTTGAGGAGAAGAAGAAAACCATTAAAGGGAAAATCTCACTATACTTGGCCAGTGTTCAAACCATGACTTTACTATCAACGTCGATATAGACAAGAGATCTTAACATTTAATACGCTTATCCTGTGAGTATTCACAAAATTATTTCATTAATGAGCCAGTGATGAGGACTGAATATAAAGAAAATAGATCCACGTTTTATGGAGTATAGGAAACCATTTAGTGAAAATCACTCTCAGTACACTTAGTCAGGATTTGAGCACTAACCTACCCGTATCCTAAATTATATAATTTGGCATCGAGTCCAGGTGACCACCGGTGAATTTTCCTACTTGTGTTATTGTTTACTGTTTAGTGTTCAGTGGACTTTTAGTTTGTAGGTTATGTGGTATAGTGTTTAGAAAGTAACCTATTGTATTGTATATAGATATAGGTATTTAGTTTCAATCGCAATAAGATTAAATAATTTTGTATTTTACTATCGATAGTGAAGCTCCCACTCAAATAGATAGATTTTATGACAGGAAGAATCTCTTTAATCTGATTTAAAATAAATAGATAATAGTCAACATTGATTAAAAGTATCTACAATCCAATTTTCCTTGAAATGACCCTATAGAAAATACAAACAATCTTATTGAAAACATTTTATTATTTTTAATGTATAGGTATGATAATATATTTTTAAAATGATAGCTTCAGAACAGTTTATTTATGTATGAATAAGTGAAAGCAGGTCTAGTAACATTTTAGAAGTTTCATAAGGAGGCTCTTCCTGTGTAAATTGGACTGTATTTATCTCTTAGCTGTCTAGATTGAGACAGCCGACTAAAATGACATGTATAACACATAGTATTACGTATGAACATAATATGAAAGTATTTTGGTAAATTTTAACTCTCAGATAACATTATTTCTTTGGCTATCAGACTGAATGATGTGCTGTCTGGAATGTTTTACTAGTGTAGTTAGTCGGTTGTTCTTGAAAAATACCAATTGCACGTAGTTCAGAATCTGCACCTACATTACTGTCATGTAAACTAAGTAACTCACTGAGGGGGTCCAGCTTTGACCTCATGCTCCCAGTTCTGGGTAAGAGGTTTGAACATTCACTGAAGCATACAAATTAGTAGACTTTAATAATCATTCCATAAAGTAATTGACTACAACGAGTAGAAAAGGAATCATACCTATAGTGTATATAGTTTGCAATATAGGATTTTAAACTAGCTTAGAACACTTGTGTAGTTATTATTATTATTATTATTATTATTATTATTATTAGTAGTAGTAGTAGTAGTAGTCATTATTATTAGCACCACGTCTTACTACCCGTTCGGGTTGTACGCACTTACGCTATTGTGTAATGGTAAGGTGATTGTGAGATGAAATGGAGGACCTACAGCTTAACGTGGAATCCGAACCACGGTGGAGGCCTGGTATTCCACACATTCACAAGTTGTGATTAATACACATCTTGTCAAAGGCGAAGGAAGGGTTTGGCAATCAGATAAATCTGTGCCGGAACCGAGGATTGAACCCCGGTCACCCATCACAGAGGTCTAACACCTTACCCCTAGACCGCCAGATCTCCCACTTGTGTAATTATTAGGTCTAATAAGCTGAGCATTAAGTTTTTTTTGCAGATTCCAGATCATTTATCTCTTTAAAAAAAATACCCTTAAAGTTATTAATATCGTATTCCGTTACCAATTACTTTGATATATTCCTTGAAAGCTCTGAGAAAACCATGCCAGCCCTCCACTATGGTTCGGATCCCACGTTAAACTGTAAGTCCTTCATTTCATCTCACTATCACCCTACCATTACACATTAGCTTAAGTCTGTACAACCCGGTAGTATCACACTACTACTACTACTACTACTACTACTACTACTACTAATAATAATAATAATAATAATAATAATAATAATAATAATAATAATAATAATAATCTAAGAAAATCTACGTGTATACCTTTAGATTCACTCCTTTAATACTAATCACTCTAAAAGGTCCTCCTTATATACTCTCAGATACACTCCATAAATAGCATTTAAGATCTCCCTAAATACTTTCAAAAATTATTATTGAAAGCCTTCTTAGACTATCCATAATAATGCTCGGATCCCCTACTTAATCACTTAAATCCTCTTTCTATAAATTATATACACTCTTTTCCCTTAAAACTTTAAGAGGCCCTTCCTGAACACTTGAAGTTATCCTTCATGAATTTTTTCAGAGACCTACCTTGAAACCTTCACAGCCAGTCACTGAAGATCCTCTATAAAGATTTATTACTAGAGAACCTCTTTATTTACTGTTTATCAAAGACTCTGTTTGAAAGCCTTCACATGCTATCTCCGAAGACTCGCAGAAATCCTCCTTAAATATTATGAGAGATTCTACTTTTAAAACTTTCTCCAACTGGCCCTTAATAATCTCGGAGGTATTCCTGAGTATTCTTGGAGACCCTCTTCCAGAGTTCGAAAGTATGTGTTTATTTGTCTAAAAGTAATGTTGAAGCCGTTTTTATAATTACTTAGTCCTAGGGAAGACAACAACCAGTTCGAAGAGCGTAAATTTAACACTCAGTCAAAGGTGGCACATCAAATTTACTAGGGCCACATTTTCAGCCATAGACAGGAATCGAGCTCTAAACGTCACTGTGAGGATGTAGTTGAAATGTTTTTACTTCCAATAGAAAATATTTTTATGGCACTCTAGCTGGAGAAGAATCATCCTTTAATAAAACAATTTGATCGGTTAAGTTAGATGTGTAATCGTGTGCTTTACTCTAACTAGAGGGTTTGGTGTTCAATATCACGGGCACAGAAAGAGTATTTTTTTTACTTTATCTCGACCCCACGGAGAAAGAAATATTGGGATAGTCAAAAAACCGACTCCTTGAAACCAAAAAGTGGTTTCCTCGATGCTGTCTGTTCCAAGAGCTGAAACCATTTAACCTTTCGTGAGGAAGCTTGAATGTAGGATTTTCATAAGATCTACCCGGAGAGTTTTTGGGAATTAGATTTACAACCCTACAATTATTGGTAATTTATTGAGAGGCAAAAAGATATAAAATAGATTTTCTCAAAGTTATCTCTAATGATTTTGAAAATATTTTGGATCCAGGCAATGTTTAACATCACATATAAAATGAAAATTCTCATTTACCCATGAAAATAACTTTGATGATACTTCCCATTGGAAGAAATTTCAAATTTTGATCTATGCAACTTTTTGAGATACTAAATAACTTATCATTGTAAAGCTGTAGTACTAATAAAAATAAAAATCTTTCATTTAGAATAATAATTTTTTTGACATAGCTTCTCTGATACTTTTATGGAGGTATTTTAAAATAAAATTTATTGTTATGCTCTTTTGTGGATATAGATGCTTCTCTTTTCTCAATGTTTCTGTTGCAGTGTATATTGTTTATACTCTTTGGTGGCATGTTATAATTTTTTTCTTTCGTGTTTCTGCAACAATATATATTATTTCATTTAACGAATCTTAAGAATTCTTATAAATGTCTTTATTTTAAGATAAAAAGGGGGGGAGAGAGAGAGAAATACTATGTGGTGCACTGTACACTTTATTTTAACTACTAACACTACTAACACAAACTAAGGGCTATTTACACCTGGGACCACACTTATAGTTCATTAAGAATATCTCGCTACTCCTCAGAATAGAATACCACGCTAGGACAAAGTAACTTTGAACGGGCCGTGATTCTAACTGGCAGAGCTACCAGAGCTGACCAAGAAACCTATCTCAAGGTAAAGAGGAGATCTCGCTGCTACAGTAGTTCTCAAATATTTTAAAATACTATGTTGTTAGCCTAACAAGAAATAGCTGTGTGTTAGAAGAAGGATAAACCTAGATTCATTGTTCATCAAACTTAAACTTATAGCTCCACAAAGATGCTTAAAAGTCGTTGAAAATGAGCTACCATGACATTTTTCTTCCTATTATTAAAACTCAAAGTACAAAGTTTTAGAGAGAACATTAAGCTTTACTTTAGCGTGAGCCATACTTTGGAATAACCTATCGCATATCTTAAAACTATAATTTCTCTATAAATTTTGAAAACCGGTGGTCAAATTTCGATTTTTTTTATTCCTAAAATCTTAAAAAAATTCATTTAGCAAAGCTATAATATAAAAAAAAAATTTGACTGTGTAAATTAATTTGGGTCTGAAATAAGTTGATGAATTGATGAAATATTTGGCAAAAGGAATGAAAAAAAAATACAAAAAATATAGTCATACTCAATAATGATGTCATAGGACGTAAAATAGTATATTTAGTAAGAGGTGTAAAAGGAAATGCGGGGAAATCACTATTGTTAGCGTAAATAAATTGCTAGTTGCATCGATACCGCAATTTTTTTAACACGGTGTCTTACTACCCAGTCGGGTTATACGCTAACATTCCAGGATGTTGTTATGTTAAGAGTTGAATGTCTATGCAATTTTTCTCTTACTGAGGCGGACCTTCTTAGCGGGTAAGATGATAAAAGGTTGAGACGGGTTTAAGAATTGACCAGTTCTGAGTTATTTAAAACAAGTGGTTTATTATTTTCAAATATGATTCACTCCTAAATAGATATGAAATATATCATACTACCCCTTCAGTATAATAAACCTTACCTTTTTCATTTTTATTTTAAAATAATTAATGCTTATGACCATCTGAAATTAGTGCATTCTTAACGACGTTATTAAATATCTCAGTTCTGAGATCATAGTAAATGGTAAGAAGCATTAGCCTAATTTTCGCAACCAACTAAAGGTATACATTAATAAGATCACAAAAAAAAAAAAAAAAAGCTTAGGAATATTTTTGTGTTTTTAAACTTCAGGACTGCCATTCCCTTGTGAAATATAGGAGTGTGAAGAGATTTATTTCCCTTTAAGTAGGCAGTATCCTTAACGTAAGCAAATTTTATTTTATATTGTATATAATTTAATAAATATTCCCAGTATTTGTGTAAGCTCTCTGTAACGCTTTGACACAATTCAAATAACCTAGATTTACTCAATGTGTTTTTTTTTATAAAGAATTAACAAAAACTCTCAAGTACATCTCCCACTTTTTAAAACCATCTAACAGTGGATAGTTGAGAGTGGGGTTCAGCGGGGAGAGAGAGAGGACAGAAAGTTAAATGTTTAAAAGTCAGACCCGTAACGGTAAACTTTAAGATGATAATAGATGATAGGGTTGGCTTTATAAAAATAAAATAAAAACTTACTATCTTGTGGTCTCTGTGTGAGCGCATTTAGGTTGAGAATGTTATTTTGTGAATGTGTATGTATATATACAAGCAGTGTGGAGTACATTGTGAGGGGGCACTCACTCACTTGCCCTCTGTTAAGACTTGTCAAGGAGGAAACATCACAGGGTACTTGAACAATGGCCTGGAATGCTACTAAGACACAACGACAAAGACAGCCTTAACTCCAATCACGCGCGCATTCATAGCAGTGTGGGACTCAGCCGTGATATAGATCGTTATAGGGGTTAATATTCAAACACTTTCCAACCAGTTCCATTGATTGGAACGTATTTAAGTTACCTATTATCTACCACGCTAGTGGTCATGTGGTCTTCAGCTTTATTTCTTCACTCTTCCGTCAAAATTAGAGATAATAATTTGCTCGAGAGAAGCAGCAATTCTCTCGCGATAATAAATGTGTGTTGCATAGTGATTCGTTGCAACACATACTATAAACAGCTATCAACATAATTTTATTTCGAATTAATAAGAATATCTCTAAGAGTAATGTTAAGATGGATATTTTGAAATTGTTGTGATGTATAGTCTGAATAGTCAATATTCACATATTTTATTGTTCAAGTGAGGAATTTAATACTAATGCGATGACCTGAAGATGTATAACACCTAATAAAATGTCAAAAATTGTAGCCAGAAGTCGAAATTTTAATATGAAGTGTTGACCAAATATAGATCTTTATTATTGCTCCAAATAAATACTTGAGGATATTAATTCTTTAAAAATAAAATTATAATATTTAAAACCGGGAACAAACCCTTCCTTAACCTCTGACAAGACATCTTGTGAATTTGGGGAATGCCAGGCTTCCAACGTGGTTCGGATTCCTCGTTAAACTGTAGGTCCTCCATTTCATCTCACAATCACTCTACCAATACACATTGGCGTAAGTGTGTATAACCCGAACGGGTAGTAAGATGTGGTACTAATAATAAAACCGGGAGTCAAAAAATGTTTTACGTAAGTAAAATGAGCGCAATTTGTGCTCGGTTTTGTAGTGTATATTATTTCGTTTCACATTTATTACGAGTTTTGAGTAAATATCTACTTTTTCAAACAATAGAGTGAGAAAGTCGGTGCGGAGTTCCGTACCATTTATTTAATTACGTTTCAGTACCAATTTGTGTAATATGCATATATATTATTAATTGTGCTATTATTGTAGGATGTATTAGGCTAGAAATTTAATAAAATGTACCAGAATTTACAGAGAAGAAGACTGTAAAAGAATATAGAAAAAATCCTCAGTACACAGATCTAGGATTCAAACCCTTGCCTCTTTGTCACCGGCAAACTAGTTAAAAGAGCTTGACATTTAGACCACTTGCCCGCTGGTGCGGAGTGATCGCTAACTATAAACCAACTATGTATATCGCTTTTCGCTTTAACTTGTGATAATCACGTGAAATAAAGCATGAATACAGGTCTATTCAAATATACTCGGACAACATTATACAGGTTGTAAGGTGTGGTGAGACAAGTATTTTCGCTTCATGAACTTGGGGTCAACGATGCCAAATGGTGGCGCTACAAGAAGTCAAAGTTGCTGTTGTATGTAACTGAAGATAGGCAACACTCCATTCTTCAACACATGACAAGTTGAGTGTGGTGTACATTATGACTGGTAACAGGCAGTGAATTATCTAAACACAGGCACCCATAAGGAATCGCTGATTATTTCAAAGACACAGTTGTTGGCCCTGACAAGGGCGGCTATTGAGAGCACAGAGGTATCTTGTCTAAGGATGTTGAAGTTCTGAGCTGACACCATCGTATGTGTGTGTCAAGGGTGGAAGGGAGTGGTGGGGATGGCTGTGTTGATTTGCGTGGCGTACTGCAATTTTTCCTATCACCCCCCCACCTCCCCCCATCCCCCAGTTGAATACAGCACCAAAATTGACGTCTCATAGTGCCACCATTTGGCGTCATCGACACAGTGTCACAGTGCTCAGTCGTAAGAAATCGGCCCAACGTACGGGGCCGGGACACGATCTGGGCCCACGCACGTTTCATATAAACGAGAACTAGACTGTCTTTGCCCCCTTCCAGTACAGACAGATCTCTAAAAATACTGTAGGGGTGCCTCCACGGGCTGGTCCCTGGGCAGTGTGACAGACGCTGGAGTCCGGCATAGCTAAGACACCGATAAGGTCATCTGTGTGTGAGGAGGGGGGCCTTCTTGACATACATTTAATGGTTGGTAGTGCGTACCCGTGTAGCGTGGATAGCTGGTCCCGGCACCTCCTCGAGGTCCCCGCTGGGCAACTTCGGGCAGTTGGTCTCAAGAATGGTGTTGAGGGGGCTGCAACCAAGATTTGGGGTGTTAAAGTTCTGGGACTTATAAACACGAAGGTTTGCGGAGACGACTGTTCGAATGCTGAGCACCTGACTTTCTCGTGATTGGGAGATCACTAGGAGGAGCCAACTCCTCCCTCCATCAGGTCCCAGTGGAGTTTTTTTTCTCAATAGCCCAAGGCAAGCTGGCCTGGAAGGGCTGGTACTGTTTTTTTCGGGTGCCTGAATACCCGGAATGGCACTCGTGGATTTCGGTCCACGTCCGGTGAAAAGGTTCCGTCCCGATGGGTATCAGTGGTTGCACTGTTAGGCGCCTCTGAGATTAGGTACAATATAGGTGGGAAGACCTTCGGGTTGTCTCTTCGGAGATTTAGTTGGATACGTCAGCCCTGTATAGAGAGTGTAGTAATGAGGGTCCTATTCAGATTCTTAAAACAATAAGATGTTACGCTTGTCCCCAGCAAAAAATATTAACTGATGGTAAAGTCAAGCAAAAATGACTTAACACAGTTTTCTGGCGCACATATTTGTAGTAGTATCATAATAAAATGTATTAAATATTGTGTATTTTGAATTCTATTCTTCTTGTTTAACCTATCAAAAAGATGTGTTTGATTCTAGAACAAGATTGAAGTAAAACAGTAGCTTTGCCACTTTCCAATAGATAAAATACATGTAAAGTTGCATGGTGGACTTTCTCTCTTATTTATTTAAAAATGGAGAAACTTATAACTCCTCGGATATATGAAAAGAAATAATATACATTTATTCAGAAACAAGATATAAAAAAGCTTTTCTAGAAACATTGAAAAAGAGGAACATCTCCGTCTACCAAAGATCATAACAATAAATTCCCGATTTCACAGACATATTTTTAATGGGGTGACCTGGTGGTCTAGGGGTAAGGTATAAGACCTCTGTGGTCCGGGTCCGGGGTTCAATCCTTGGTCCCGCACAGATCTATCTGATTGCCAAACCCTTCCTTCACCTCTGACAAGACGTGTATTAATCACAATTTGTGAATGTGTGGAATGCCAAGGTTCCACCATGGTTCGGATTCCAAGTCCTCCCAGGTCCTCCATTTCATCTCACATTCACCCTACCATTATACATTAGCGTAAGTGCGTATAGCCCTAACGGTTAGTAAGACTTGGTGCTAATAGTAGTAGTAGTAATAATAATAATAATAATAATAATAATAATAATAATAATAATAATAATAATAACCCATCAATAAAATTACATAATTTATTTTATGATACAATCCCAAAGTTTCTAAAGGTACTGTACATATTCAGGTTTTGAAGTTAGATATTAAAAAAAAAGCTTTAAACATATCATAATATTTCCTCTCAAAAATATTTATATAGTCGTTTGAAACATTCCTTGAAGTATCCAGTCTTTAGTTTTTCTTTTTGCTATACTTATTTGAGGGATTTCTCGGAGTTTTGGTGGTAGCAAATTAAACGATTTGGTGATGGTACATCTCAGTTCGAGTTTACCATAATAATTAAAGTATTTGCCGATTGTATACACTTTTTTGATAGAAATTGAGTGGGTGTTAAGGGAATGGGTTTTTATTTGCTCGTATTTATCGGAATTTTAATATCCTATAAAAAGGCTGTATTCATATAATTGGTTAAGAAGTAGAATTCTATGTTGAATGTATGTCTGTTAGCATTTTTGGCACCAAATATAATTTTCAGGATCTTTTCTTGTAAATGTGAAATGCTGATTGTGAAACATTCGGTCGTTCTTCCCCAGATGGTTATGCCATAAGATATTGTTTATTGAACTAATGAATTATATGTTATTACCATTGTCTTGATATCCAAGTACATTCCAAGATGATAAAAAACCTATGTCAATCCTTTTAGTTTGTTCTCAAGTTTCTGTATGTGCCTGGCCATTTATGATGTTTGCCAATTATTAATCCAAGGTAAGTATGACTGTCTGTTACGTCCAGTTTTTCGATACAGTCATAACATGTTTGTGTCCAGTTGTGCAAACAATTATAGCTGTTATGCTTAATATTGACTCTTGTATGGTGCATTTTAGGAGAACAGATGTGTATAACTTTAGTTTTCTTTACATTTATTATTAGTCGATGGTCATGAGTCCATGTTTTTATCTCGTTGTAGTCTTGTTGCCGGTTGTATTCCGCTATTTGGAGGTTAACGTGAATAGTCAGTATTGCGGTGTCATCTGCGTATAGGTAGATGTGTCCATGCTTTACTTGTCTCGACGTAAATTAAATATAGAATAGGTCCTAGTGTTGAGCCTTGTGGTACTCCCATATTTGTCACTTTGATCTCACTTTTTTGAGTGCTAATTTTGTACATAATAAATTCTGTTAGTGAGATAGTTCCTAAACCATCTGAAGTATTGTCCATCAATTTAAATATTTTTAATGATCTCAATAATATATCAATGTCAAGTGTGTCAAACTATTTTTAAAGTCAATAAATAAGGCCAAAACATGCTTATTGTTGTTAAATGCTTTGTTGATTTTATTAGAAAAACTTTCTAGAAGATTTTTAGCAGTTTTGTGTTTTTGAAATCCATATTGCCTTGGGTTTAGGTTATTTTGTATCTCAAATAGTTGATAGGAGATAAGATCAAAATTGGAAATTTTTGCCTGTGTAAATACTCCCAAAGCCATTTTCTTAGGTAAATGTGAATCTAAATTTGGTTTGTAATACTAAACAGTTCCAAGATACGAAATTCAATCAAGATCTTTAGAGTCATTTTCGATAAAATTTATTGTATCTCGGTTTTCCCTTTAGTTTTGTCGCTATGTTGGTATTCTTTGATGACGAGTTGCTGTTGTTTAGTGTAGCCATCTTTGAGCATGCGCGCAACGTAAATCTATAACAGACAATAGACTGTCAAGTCATACCCGTTATAAGTTTGGGGTGTACATCCGCGACTTCATAACTTGTAATTTTATTGTGCTGACTGATGTTTGTTTTAATTGTGTGATCTTGTTTGTTCGGTTCACTTGACCCGCGGTGATCTTTCTCTAAAAGGTCCAAGCCCAGGGCCCAAGTTCGCGAGTGTCGTGTAAAATAGCAAGTTTAACATAAAAGATAAACGGACACGCGATAGTTCCGAGATTGACGCCATGAACACCACGAATGTATCAGGGATTGAACTTCTAGGAAAATACAATTATGATACCTGGAAACTTCAAATGCAGGCCGTTTTAATTAAAGCCGATATATGGGAGTTTGTGAACGGTGGCGCGTTAAGACCTGAGTTGACAAACAATCATGAAAACAAAGCCAATGTGCGAGAATGGGTGCGCAATGATATGAAGGTGCGATCGGACATAATTTTGTCTATATCCTTGAGTGAACTCAAGCAAGTTAAAAATTGTGAGACATCGCGTGAAATGTGGCGGAAAATGGAAGAGATATATCAATACAAAGGCCCGGCAAGAAAGATAACCCTTTTGAAGAGGTTAACGCTACAGAAAATGGTGGACATGCGTGATATGCGCGCATTTTAACAGTTTTTTTCGACTCTGTAGACAAGTTGAACGACATGGAAGTCGTGATCAACCCAGACTTGTTGACGATTTCATTACTCTACAGCCTACCCGCTAGATTTGAGAACTTTCGGTGCGCCATTGAATCGCGTTATGAATTACCGACCTTGGACAAGCTTCACATTAAACTCATAAAAGAAAGTGATGCTCATAAGAGCGATGCGCGGAATACCTTCATCGGGTGCCATGATTGCAAAGAAAAATGGTGGCTGGCACATTCGGATAGACAAACCCGAAGTTAACAAACGTGAATGCGAAAAACTGAGCAGCATGCACGTAATACGATGTTTTAAGTGCCAAAAGCCTGGGCATAAGGCGAACGAGGGTCGAAGCAAGGACAAAAAGGAAAGTGTGAAATGTGCGGATAACGTATGCTTAAATGTTTCGTCATGCAAGTTGAACGATCTAACCGAGAGTGGTGTCTGAACAGCAGCGCGACATCACACTTGTCCAATGAGACAAAACTTTTTAGCGAAATGTATTACAGTGGGCATGGTGCGCTAAACCTTGCGAACAGTGCAACAGCTGACACGGCGAGCGTAGGCAAAGCACAGTTAGTAGCAAACGTATTCGATGACAAAAGGAACGCAACGCTAGAAAATGCAAAGTATGGACCCAACTTGAGAACAAACCTGTTGTCGGTGAGTAAGATAACGGATCGTGGATTTGATGTTTGATTTCAAAAATATGATGCCATTATACAAGACTCGAGAGGGAATATTGTACTAACTGCTGTCAGAGTCGACGATTTGTACTACATGTGTGAATTCAAACAGGGCGCGTGCACTTTCACTTCACTTTTGAAATAAAACAAAGTTCCGTTCAATTTGTTACACAGACGACTGGGTCACACTAATGCGAAGGACATTGTGGATGCCATTCATAAAGGTGTCGGGAAGAGAGGTGTTTTGCCGGATTCAGCAAGTAAGATAACTGTGACATTTGTATAAGGGTAAAAATGACAAGGGCCCCGTTTCCCAGCAAATCAACCCGTCATACAGACGTCTTGGATGTGATACACTCAGATGTATGCGGACCCATGAGGATAACGTTCATGGGAGAAGCAGAGAATTTTGTCGAATTTATCGACGACAGCACCAGATAGTGCGAGGTTCGATTCTTAAGGTCAAAGGCTGAAGTACTCAAAGCTACTATTGAGTACATAACCCTAATTGAGATCCAAAAGTGTAAAACTGTAAAGTGCTTGGAGTCCAACAATAGTGGAGAATACACCAACAAGTAGTTTGACGAGTACTTGAAAAGACGAGGGATCGCTAGACAGTTGACTGTCCCATACAGCCCAGAGAGAAACGGCACGGCTGAAATAAAGATTCGCTCTCTTCTTGACGTCGCTAGATGCCTTCTGATGGAAGCAAATTTGCCCAATTCCTTCTGGGCTGAGGCGGTTAATGCTGAAAATTACTTCCGAAATCACCTACCAACGAAGAGCTTGGATGGCCGAACACCGTACGAGTAATGGACTGGTGGAGTGCCGGATGTGTCTTCCTTTAGGGTATTTGTAAGTTAATTGCTCTACCTGGACAGAGAACCTGGAAGAGGAAAGTTTGACTCTCTTGGACAGGAAGGGATCTTCCTTACCTACGCGGATGAGTCCAAGGCATACCACGTGTGGACACCTAAGAAGTGTTGAGTGGTGATAAGCCGTGACGTCAAATTCATGGAGGATGTCAAGGCTCGTTTGATAGCCGACACTCAAATGGACTGGGAAGGAGACACGAAGGACGAAGACTCTACACAAGCTCGACGATTTGTGGACATTGATTGCCTCCAACATGCCGCGCTTAAGTTGATCAGCCAATCACACATTATGAGGACGACAAAGACGAGGTATTCCTCATCATTGACAACACTGTTGAAGTGTATGCACCATCACCTGATGGATCGAGTGAAGATGTGGACATCTATTCCATCCCCGATGACATGGAACCTGACGTAGATGTGCGTCAGGAAATTGATCACACAACAAGGGGCCGTGGCCGACCAAGTAATGTCAGATAAGGTTCGAGGGGAAGACCGAAGAAGCAGTACCAAGTCATCTCAAGTCTGGTTGAAAACGCTGAGGAAGCGGAGCAGGAATTTCTCTTGGAAATGAATATACAGGAAGCAATGTGCGGTCCTGATGTGGACGAATGGCACAAAGCCATCGAAAATGAGATGAAATCCATCGTGAGGAACAAGACTTGGATCCTCGTTGATCTTACTAGAGGTCACAAAGCGGTCGGCAGCCTAATTGTTCTATGGAACAAATTTCTATCAGTTGGGAAGTTTGAAAGAAAAAACGCACTCTTGGTAGCCCAAAGTTTTAGTCAGCAGCCCGAGGTTCATTACAAAGAGACATTCACTCCAGTGGCTTGAATAGGTACCATTCGTCCCCTGACCTCTATTGCGGCCCAATACGGAATGAAGATTAGGCAATTTTATGTGGAAACTGCATACTTGAATGGACACCTAGAAGAAGAGGTTTATATGGAACCACCGAAGACTTTACGAGAAATCCTTTAGGATATTGATGATTTGGACGCCCAGAATTAGATCGGGATTAAGGTAAAGATTATGATTGAAGAATTGAGTATCAGGGGCAAGTTTTGCCTCCTAAATAAATCACTTTACGGTTTATGACAAGTTGGAAGGAGCTGGTACCTTAAGCTGTACGAAACCTTGAGAAGCCTGGGTGCGATTCCTTCAGTCTCAGACCCTTGTTTGTTCCATATTATTCAGGGGACGACATTATACTAATTACGACATATAATGACGACATCCTTATTGCCTCCGGTGATCGGAAAGGGATTGCTGAACTTTGAAGGGGAATGAACAAACAGTTCGAAGTCAAGGATCTAGGCTATGTTAAATCTTGTCTGGGTATAGAGTTTAACCAGACAGAAGGGCAGGTGACGATGCATCAGCATGGCTACGTACGCGATCTGCTTTCGTGATTCGGCATGTTAGACTGAAAACCTGTTGCCACACCCATGAATACAAACTTGAAGTTGAGGAGAGACGAAAAGCAGTTGGAAGACTCTCTAAGGCTTCCGTACCACGAGTTGGTTGGGGCTCTTACATACTTGGCATCAAATACAAGGCCCAACATATCATTTGCTGTAAACCATCTGGGGCAGTTCAACAAATGGTATGGTACCAATCACTGTAAGTCTGCCAAGCGTGTATTACGATAACTAAAGGGTTCCATCAATGTAGGGTTGACCTATGGCTCAGATCCAGGACTAGTCAAAGGATTTGAAGATGAAGACTAGGGAAGCTGTCCTGAAGACAGGAGGTCTTATACAGGGTATATATTCATGCTACATGATGGACCGGTATCCTAGGAATCAGAAAAACAGCAAACTGTCACCTTATTGACGGTAGAGGCAGAATACATGGCTCTGTCAGAGAGCACTAAGGAAGCCGTCTATTTGCATCGATTCCTCGTCGAGATGGGTTTTGGCAACTTGGACGAGATGGCTATTTTCTGCGACAATAGAAGCTCATTGAAGTTGGCAGAAAATCCGATGTTACATCAAAGGAGCAAGCACATCGACATCCCTTATCACTTCGTGAGGGACGTACTCAAACGCAAGGAACTTTGTGTGCCTCACATCTCAACGGACGGTCAAGTTGCAGATTTTTAACTAAAGGACTGCCCAAAGTTAAACACATGCAATGCATGGGATCTCCCAGCCTGGGTGATTCGCAATAGTGACGGCGTTCTTTCGGCAACCAACTCGAGGGAAAGTGTTAGAATGTTGGTATTCTTTGATGACGAGTTGCAGTTGCTTAGTGTAGCCATCTTTGATCATGCGCAGTGCGAATATTTAACAGACAATAGAGAGTCAAGTCATGCCCGTCATAAGCTTGGGGCTTACATCCGTGACTTCATCACTTGTAATTTTATTGTGCTGACTGATGTTGGTTTTAATTATGTTATCTTGTTTGTTCGGTTCACTTGACCCGCAGCGATCTTTCCCTAACAAGTTTTAGGGTTAGTTATATAATTCAAAAAATTCCTCGGTGGAACCTTATAGAAACCCTAGATACCAACTTTCAGGTTCAGAATAATATTTAGACACACAGAGGGTATCGTTAAAAAACGCCTTTTTGGTTTCAGGGGGGGGGGTCATTAAACGTTGACCTTTATCAAAATCTCTAATTCAATTTTTTGACGATCACAACACCTCTCTCACCAGTCACTAGGGGTCGAGAGAAAGTAAACATAATAAAGAGTTTCATCTAAATCCGCCCGATAATTATGGCCAATTTTGCAAGGGCTGTAAAGTGACTTCGCTTGCTGGAGTGACAGCACACATTTTAAGGGGGGTGAATACAAGCTATGAGGTTAGTTACTTCTTAAACTATCAATAAAATTCAAAGTACCCACTTCAGTGGCCACATGGTCTATGGCACTATTATCAAAATAGACTAGACCACTAATGACATGGATATCAAGGTTAGAATCTAGGGCGGGTGTACTGAGGGTGGTTTTCCAAAATGGTTTTCTACTCTCTCTACACTCAAAATGTAGGTACAGTTCCTCTAAATTTAGCTCTCATAATCCCTAAGACCACTAGTGTAATTTATACATAAGCGCAAAAAATGTGTGGATTTAAGCATCCATGATCAGCCTTTTACCTTAAGAAAGTGTCTGTTATAAAACAAAATTATTGGCAAGACATAATTGGTGATGGGTGACCTATAGTATCCAAATAAAGTATTACAGTTCAATAATGAGGTTATCAACACGATGAGAAGGAGGGTGGAGTGAAAACACCTTTAAAATAGTCACATCAACATCAACAGTCCCGGTCATGTTGTAGGATTTTGTATTTTTGTTCCGTATATTATTACCCATTTGGCTAAACGCATGCATTTCTACTAATTACGCTAGTATGTTAGGGAAGTGTTGAATGTAGAGGAAGTGTACACTAATTTGCATCGAGAGAGAGTGCATGTATAAACATTTAGGAAAAAAAACTAATTACATCTAAATGAGATTCGAACTCCTATCGTTCCGTCATTAGCAGTCCAACTAAGCATGTATGGATGCAAGTTTATTAATTCAAGGGACTAATCGAGAGTAACCAAGATAAATAAATAGTAATAAAATTAATAATCATAAGAGTTTTTTAAAATTAGGAAACAATGAAACGTATTATGTATTTTGTATGTGTGTAAGTATTTTGTGTACTGAATAAAGAAGCGCCATTATTTCGGTATTCTTCATTGATATTATTTTTTATTTATTGCCAAGGCGTCTGCGGGCCAGATAAAACCCATGGGATATATTTTGGAGACCACTGTCTTAGATCATTTGACCACCGAATCGAGTCATACTGAAGTTGACGAACAAAATAATATTCTTCAATTTCCGCGTTTCATCACATTTAAATAGTATTGATTGGCGCCATGTTTTTTTTTAAATACTATTTAGCTGGAGACAATTTAAAAATATTATTCCATAGAAAGAAGACGTAATTCTCTTTTATGTAACAGTTGCTATTATATTAAGTTTGTCAATACATTGGTAATTATTTACGAGTTATGTCAGCAAATATAGAGAAATAACAAATAGGAAGTAGCTACTACGAAAAATACGACTCACATTCACACGCTCATTGTTTTTTTAAATTTAATTTAATTCCTTTCCATCAAAATTTTAAAACAATAATGTTTCAATAATTGCTTGTTTGAGAGACAATAACTCACGTAATCATACGTCAAGTCATGTGATCTGCCTGCAGCTATCACTTTTGAGAGATATTATAAAATACTTTTAGTTAATTCTGATCCTATAATTAAATGTTATCCTTGCCGTAAAAAATATGTCTGTTTTTCTCAAAAAAATTCTACCAGAACCAATTAATTATTAAACCTCTTATTATGGAACAAAATTTAACATATAAAATATACATATAATAAATGTACCAAGCAAGGATAAAATTTTATTAATTATTCTTAAAAAACGGATCAATTAAATATATATATTGATTAATTAATAATAAATTAAAGGATAAACATATTATTTATCATAGCAATATGATTAACAAATAAATATAATTAATTAATAGTATTGAAATAAAATTGAAATTAATCATAGAATAGATCTTTAATAACGATACTTTTTTTGCAAACGAAATAATTTGTTTTACCCCTTGTTTTTTGTAAAACAAAAGAAAGGGGGTAATTTAATGGCAACTTACGCAGAAGCTTTCATTATTGCTACAGATTTTAATAATTGTCACTGTGGTAGTTGACCTGTACTTAAGAACGTACACATCGCGTGTATGAGGCATACCTCTCTCTAGTAGGAGATACGGCTGTCAGACCTTGCTAGTTCCTTCAAGTCCCACCAGTAAGACGGTCGGTCAAGAGTATCGATTGTATCTGTGTATCAATGTCCATTAGCAGCGCAAGGGGAGCGGGTATTGAGTTCAATCCACAGGTGCGATCCACATACAGCCACGGCCCCTAGCCACCCACAAGACAAAGATGACCGTCCCATGACCTGGCTGCGTGTCTGAGTGGTCAGGAGTGTTTGCAACCGGTTTACAGGACACCGCTTCGGACCCAGCTGCTGCCCAAAAAAATTGTACATTGTTTGCCATTCATTACTACTCTTAACACACTGAATTCTTACGATCAAACTATAATCATACTTAGCACCGCGTCTTACTAACCGTTTGGGTTATATGCTTAAGTACTAGTACACTAATAGTTTAGAAATCGGGAAGGTTGAATATAGAGGAAGTGAACCCTCATTTGCGTAAAGGGAGAGTGGAAAACCATTTAAGAAAACCCACACCCAGTTCACTCGAGTGAGATTTGAACCTCTATCTTCCCGTTCTTGGTAGTCTAGCTCAACATGTCTCAAGGATCACTAGACTTTTGAGTATTTTTGGGGTCTGCTCCCTCATAAAAGGCTTTCAAATTACACCCGGAATATTCTCCCAGACCGACCACTGCGCTGGTCAGGCAGTTGTAAGTCACAAGTTACTTGAGGATGGACGCCTCATTACGAATCTCTAGTCCTTCTCCCAATATGGCCAAAGCTTGTTTTAAACTCCACATAGGCTCTGTTCCCCCTCTAAATTTGCCTTAGTTACTAATATTTTATTTACCCGATACCTTAGCCCAGTAGGCAGCATGTCTGTCTACTGAGATAAGAGTCATGGGTTCGATTCCCGGCAGATTAGAAAGATTTATCATTAGTGAAAGTGGTCTTACTCTTTCACAGTGATGAATTAACGGCTGGGATCTGAATGTTGTGCCTGTCCTAATCTTAAGTTAGATTACTAAGCATATGAAGTTATGACAGGCCTATCAAGCCAGTAATGGAAAAGATATGGCTTGAATAAGAAACTGACCCAGGCAACAGGCTGGAAGCAATAATGGATGTAAATTAATAGTTTATTTGCAATTAGGCACAATACGATCCAAGACAATATCATTTAAGTGTGGTTGTGTGTGTCTGTTTTATGTGACAGCGACCGACACTTAACGGCTTTTTATCGCGTCAGACATTTGCCCTTTTAACAAGACCAGAGGTGCCAAGCTTCGATAGTAAATATATTAAACTGGGACATCCTATCTTTACTTGTAGCTAAAGTCACAGGAAGGTGCGTCCTTAATCTAAAGGTTGGTGAAAGAAGAGTAGTTTAGAGGAAGTGCATCTATATTTTGAAGTTATTTTAATATACATTTTAAAATAATAGAGAGCGAAAAGAGTTACTTAATTATGATTTACACATCCTCTACTCATCACCAGACATCGCTAGCGTAATCAAATCTAGAAGGTTACGGTGGGTAGCACATGCAGTGGAAGAAACATTCTCCACGTTCAAAATTTATGACTGGCCAATTTCGATGGAAGAGCTCAGTTGAAAGAACCCAGAGGCAGATAATATAGCATTTGAATCAAGCTTAAAGAGTTTGTTTCTAATGAGGTGGAATGGTTAGAACTAGCTCAAGGTAAAGAGATGTGGCATACTTTTGTGGGTGCGGCAATGAACTTGCGAGTTTCTAGTGTTGTAGCGTAATTCACAATGACTGTTAAACCTAAAAAACCTCTGGAGGACCAGTGTTACGAACATGTACAAAATTGACTGTATGGAAATGGGGATGGATAGAGACAACTTACCTTCCCTTTATTTATCTGATTGGTCCTGTCTTGGATCAGTCCTCTTCATCAACACACACAAGAACAGAAGAGCCTGAACCGCTTCCGGGTTAAAGTTCATGGAACCTTCACTCACTTCTGGCTCTAACGAGTCTCAGCGCACGACTGACTAAATCCAGCAGTGCTAAAAACAGCGCTAGCGATACTTGGCGGTAAAACTTGACATGTGGCGGGAAATCTTATCCCACCAAACTATAGATAAACAATAGGCCTAGAGTGGTCCAGGAACAAATGTCATTGAGTGGCTACGTTTTCAAATAATGGGTTTTAGTTTACTTATGTATCGTAGTATTAATATAATTAGTTTGCAGCTCCCAAACAAATATATGTTTCACACAAGTTGGCTTAAAATAATATTGGGCACAGCATCTTACTACCCACTCGGGATATCGGTGTATTAGCACCAATGTGATATGAGGTTTTTAGGTAGCTTAATAAACACACATTTGATTTGAGTGGGAGTGGAAAACAACTTAGAAAAAAACTTAGTTTAAACCTTCCGTGATTAAAACCTTTAGCTCACCGTAACCGGGAAACCAAACCAGCTCAGATGAGGACAACGTCTTAGCCAGTGCTCCCACCAATTCCGTTCATGTATTAGTAAAACAAAAAACCATAAACATACATCAATGACGACCGGAATTAAATGTTTAGGACCCACTTTGGTTGTCAAATGGTCCAAGCACCAATAAATCACTCTCGCAATAGACTTAACTGCTATTGACGAGGAGACGATTGATCAGAGCTTCGAATCATTATCAGATGTACTGAGGGCTGTTTTCTCTAAATGGTTTAAGACTCTTACTCCATGAAAATGTGGATACATCTCCGCTAAATTCTACCTTAATTAATCCCAACTTACTTAGAGTTATTAATATATGCGTATAGTCCAAATAGGCAGCGAGACGAGGGGAGAAATAACATATATATATATATGTAATAGTTTAAAAATTTACATTATACTGAATATTTTTTATAAATCCCCCTTTAGGGATTGATTCAAGTAATCCTTAGTTTGAGGTGGTCCTTTTTTACCTCTCGTTCAAAAGAACGCCCTGCCACCTTATAAAAATATCGCTAGTACTTCAAGGGTCGTTTAAAGAGTATGACACAACCATTAAACACTTCGTTCATCTCGAGACTAGACTTTATCAATCGGTAAGACAAAACAAAACAAACACGCAATAAAATCACTTTATTTTCTTCCTTAAGCACTCTTCTAAAAGATGAATAACGGATATAAAACCTTGGTGAACTTTTAGATTATCTCAAATGTCTCTGCAGCTCACCGTTTTAAGTGTATCGCAGTCGTTGGAACACTCTAGAATAAACGTTAACATTAGACGCTAGACCATAAACAGACCACGGTGATAAATTTCTACTAGAGTTGGCAATGATAAAAAGGAAAGAATCTTGCGCCGCCTCTCGACTACAATTATCTAATGGGAGAAAATAATTATCATAGTCAGAGATTGGCGAAAACATGTGAAACTGATCATTGGTGCTTGAAAGATTTACATCTTTATCTTCAGAGTAAGATACTGATAGCTAGAAACAGAAGTCGAAAATATCAAATTAATACTTAAGGCATATTAATTTAAGTGATTTATTATTAACAAAGGTTTTATATTTTACACTCTAATAGATAGTACAAAAATAAAAGAAAGGTCCGGCATTATCTCAATTTCTTCAATAGATGAGTAACATAAGGCAATGTAATAATTAAAAGTTATAATATAGTGTAGTAAAATAATATTATGTAATATTTCATAAGATATAATAGAGTGTGGTAATATAATTTTATTCAATATTTAAAAATCTATAATAGAGAGAATTAATATAATGCCATATTTGAAAACCTATGATAGAGTGATGTAGGTCCCTAATATTATGTAATGTAATATTTCCAAAAATATACTAGTGTGTAGTAATTCAAGGTCATTTGACATTTCAAATGTTGTAATATGGAGCAAAAATAGAGTACAATGAATTATTTAAATAGCTATGGTAGGGTGCAGTATACAACATCATGTAACATTTCAAAAGATATAATAAAATGAAGTAAATTAATGTAATGTATTATTAACATCGCTCCAATGGGACGGTCATGTAATATTCCAAAAGTTGTAAAAGAGTTTGGTAATACACGGTTACCTCTATACTTATAAAACAAAGTTTAAATCTATATTGATAAAAATTACTAACTCAAATGAAATTGACGTTTTTCAAAAATGTTGTTTTAAAACGTATACTTAATAATAATTATGAATTCTTCTCTTGAATGTAGATATAATTATTTTTCTGTATAACTCGACCGCTACATCCAAAGAGTAATTTACAGAATACATTTCAATAGTAAATCCAAAGAGAAACCATATTTTAGTCTATTTGGTTGTTTTTAGTTCATAAATCCTTAAAAAGCTTAATTTCTTTAGATGTTCGCTTATAGCTACAGAAATATTGAATAATGGAATCTGGAATTCTTATGTGATGTTTAATTATCTTTGAAATGCTATAGGTTATTTAAAATATGTCTAGGCTATGTCTTCAAGGAGCTGACCAGTGATGCAAGAGGCAATACAATTGTTTTATGCACACGTTGGAGCGTCAAAAGTGAGGTATGCCACAAGTGAAGTTACTGTTATGACTTCAGGAAATAATCAGACCCAACGAGATAGATTTGTTGATGAGTTAGAAGATGACGGATTCAAACATCGACCCATAACTGCATGAAAGACGTCTACATGGCCTATACGGACGCTTGAATCAATCGTTTCTGTGCATGCAACTAAAACTATCCAAATAGCTTTCAAAGAGCTACATTGGCGGGAATGATGGATATCCCAAATAGCGCAGATGGCATCCTGGCGATAGAGGGCACTTGTCCATGATCTGTTCTCTAGAGTTGGAAATAGACAATCATTTGATGGTCCCACAAAACTCCATCCTGTTGAAAGGGTTTGAATCCCAAATTAAAGTATATCTACGCAGGCTCATCAGATCCATTAAATATGTAAGTAAGTAAATTAGTAAGGGCAGTGATAACGCTATGTATAGTATTAAATTGACAAATAACGTTGATCAATTTCAGTTGGAATTATTCAGGGTGCTAAACATTTAGTTTATTCATCCCAATATGCGTCTTCTGCAAAAGAATCCTCCGTTGTGGTTCCAGGATCAAGCTATTCTAACTATAAAAATTAACAGCTGATAAAATTTACTAATGTATTATATACCAGTTTAAACACCATCCAGCACTTATATTCACAAGCAATACCCTATATATATATTTTTTAATTTACATTATTCATTTGGTCCACCCACCCATAATATTGAATTAAAATTTGAGCCCCCATAATTTTGTTGTGTAATTTGAATCCAGCTAAGCCATGTAGTGAAACCCGCCTACAGGTAAACAGTCTGCAAAACTTTATCATAGAGGCGACTGTCATGACAGTTGCACTATGGGAGGATGGGTCTTGATACCAGGACTACCCATAATTTCATCAAACCTGTCCTTCCAGTTTAAATGCATGCAATTTCCTATCAAGGTTTGCTCGGCGATGACCATCAACATAGCGTAAGGACAAACCCAAAATGTGGCAGGCGTTGATCTCCGCAGCAAGTGGTTCTCACATAGATGTGATTTGTTCCCGAGATAGTTCTAACAACAACCAGGAACTGCTCACTCCTGATTATAAAATCGCTACGTCGTTTACAAAGAACCTTTTACTTAAATTATTTAAAATTTATTTTCTTTAGTTAATACCAATATTCTCAGCGTCTAATCTTAAAACTGAAATAATTACACTACATTGTATTTTTTTATTCTGAGGATACATCTTTCATCACCTCCAAAGTTTTAAACTTTGTAATTTATACATAATAATATGTTGTGTGATTTCTGTGTGGGAAATTAAAACTCTGAGAATAGAAAGGTTATTGTTTGATCAAACATACTTTTAAAACCGACATTAACGCGAGAAAGGCTGCGGGCGAAAGCTTGTGTAATGTATAATATAGTCCAGTAATACAATATCATGATAGACTTCAAAATATATAATAGAATGCATAAAGTATTTTTCAATTAAGATACGGTATTTTTAATATCTTAATATTGTAATGCTACAATAGGGTGCAATAATATAAGGTATTGCCAATATATTGCAGCCATAATTAAGTTAAATAACCAATGATCAAAAAACTACAATAAAATGGGACATTACATTTAGGATGTTATTTAAAAATTTGAGCATATCTTGGAAACTAAATTAAGGTGCCTAGCCTACAAGTTACAGGAGGGTTTAGTAAAGCAAATACTGTATTATATCTTGTCAGCCTCAGCAAAGTGCAACCAAAATAAATAAAAAGCTTTTTACTTACAACATAGTACTTTAAAATATATATGTTTACAACCTCAGGCACAGTGTATGGACAAGGATTAGACAGCTATCATATAATATATTATATTCTTGTATGGTAAAATAAAGAAATACATTAAATATAACAATCTTCGGATTAAGCCTTCTAGTCTATAAGATACATCAGAATCTAGTAAAAAATGTAATCCTTGATATCTTACAAACCTAAACAGAACGTACTAAAACTAGTGCCTAAAATGTACAGCAGTTCAAAGTAACACAAGCTAAATGTTAAATTTTACTGACAACCAAAAACACAGCTAATATATGCCATTCTTCCATGTTTTGTAGATAAGTTTGGACTATTCAATATAAAAATGTATTATAATCAAGATATATTTTATTTTACTTGATTTATTGTATAAAATAATCCTTTAGAACAGGCATTTCATTAAATAAATAATAAAATGAACAAGTTAAATTTAAGATTTACTTATTTTTAAAACAAGGCCTATGTATTATGCATAATATATATTATACATAATACAGAATTAATTGAATTAGAACTATTCACGCGAAACTATGTTTTTAAATTGAATACATTGTTTTAATTCATTTTCAATTTTCATTAGTGAAAGTTAGATCAAATATACACAAGGAAACGATGAAAATATTATATTTGAAACGGTAGGAAAAACCGTTTATGCTCAGGAACCATGCTTGTTTGAAAAATTAAGTTGAAGAAAATTAGCATTATAATGTTTTTTACTAAAAGACTGCGTTTTAAGAAATTAAAAGTAATTATGGTGCCATCTTGCTATTTAGGACATGTGACCAACTAAATATTGCTATTAACCTTTGTATTAATGCACCCTTAAACTCTCCAATTAATATAATATTAATTTATATCTTACATTTTAATTGTCTATATTTAATCTTAATCGTGTAAGACGTTGTACAAAAAGACAAATTGGAGTTATTTTATTAATTTAGTTAGAGTAAACTTTACTATTATGTTTAATCAATTATATTAATGATGCAGTGAGAGAGGATATAAATATACATATATAGGCAACTAAATTTTAATGAAAAATGAAAACGTATTAAATAATAGATTTGAACCAAATTGTGGAAACTGTTACGTTTCAGGCACATAAAAATAAAGTTGTCAAGATCCAAAAATTTATATTTTCCAACTAGTACTCCATGAACCGAAATCGATTTGTTGGTTTGTTGCTGCCGGTTCACTAAGAGATTCTTAGATGTGACAGAACTTGTTATTTTTATTAAATTCATATGAAAATTATAACTAGTCCTAATTTTTTGTTTAAAATCAACTATGATTTAAATTTTTTAATTTATCTGTAAATGTCACAAATATAAAATTAGTTCCTTACTTCACGCACAGTTTCAACTATTGTAAAACAGTAGACATAAATGCCTACTAGCTCACGTTTGGCTTTGGTTTTTAATTTTATTCTAGAGCACAACTTAAGGGACAAATTCCCAATTAAAAAATAGCTAAAGATAATTAACACCTTGACTTTGTATAAATGTTTAAATAGATTCATCAAAACTATTATAGTTGTACTTTCCCTGCGCCAAAGTTGTATCATATATAACTTACAGATACAACTTGAACGGTTCAGGATCATTTAGGCTACATTCCAAGTATTTCATTCTGCCTGCATCAAAAGTCATCTTTATCAACACAAAATAATATCCAGAGACAAAGCTATCCACGAAAGACACATCTATATCTAACAGTAGAAATTAAATTACATTTTAGAGCATACATGAAGGGAATTTTCCGTACACTTTTAAATTTGGCTTAAATAGATTATTATATTATTGACCTGAAAATGTTGCTACAATACACTCCAGTAACTTTTTTTTTTTTTGCTAAGCGTGCATACAAAGAGTCTATAGTTATTAAGCTTTAAACAGTTTTATAATATATGTCAAGGAATCATAACGAGTTATCAAACATTTAATAAAATATTCATGTATAATTTTGTTATTTTCATTGTTTTAAGTATTTTCAAAAAGAGTCCGGTGCTAATAATGAATGTGGCAACAGTACTGTTAGACATGTACCACTTTTCCACTGGTACACTATACAAGATGAGCCCGGTACTAGTAATGAATGTGGCAACAGTACTGTTAGACATGTACCACTTTTCCACTGGTACACTATACAAGATGAGCCCGGTGCTAATAATGAATGTCGCAACAGTACTGTTAGACATGTACCACTTTTCCACTGGTACACCATACAAGATGAGCCCGGTACTAATAATGAATGTCGCAACAGTACTGTTAGACATGTACCACTTTTCCACTGGTACACCATACAAGATGAGCCCGGTGGTAATAATGAATGCGGCAACAGTACTGTTAGTCATGTACCACTTTTCCACTGGTACACCATACAAGATGAGCCCGGTACTAATAATGAATGTCGCAACAGTACTGTTAGACATGTACCACTTTTCCACTGGTACACCATACAAGATGAGCCCGGTGGTAATAATGAATGCGGCAACAGTACTGTTAGACATGTACCACTTTTCCACTGGTACACCATACAAGATGAGCCCGGTGGTAATAATGAATGCGGCAACAGTACTGTTAGACATGTACCACTTTTCCACTGGTACACCATATAAGATGAGCCCGGTGCTAATAATGAATGTGGCAACAGTACTGTTAGACATGTACCACTTTTCCACTGGTACACTATACAAGATGAGCCCGGTGCTAATAATGAATGCGGCAACAGTACTTTTGACATGTACCACTTTTCCACTGGTACACCATACAAGATGAGCCCGGTGCTAATAATGAATGTGGCAACAGTACTGTTAGACATGTACCACTTTTCCACTGGTACACCATACAAGATGAGCCCGGTGCTAATAATGAATGCGGCAACAGGTGGAGACACCTGTCGGACACGATGTACTCTGCTCTAGGACCTATGCTTTGTATAGTATATTTCGTCCCGCTGTTCCGGGGTGCTTGGCCTACTAATGGACTTCCACCTGTCTTCTTATTCTCACTAAAAAGCCATTTTTCCCATTCCACAACACATTTCTCCTATCCTTTACAAAACACAGACACGGTTATATTGAAAGATAATTAAAATAAACTTACACCTTGAGGCAATATTATTTGTATCGTTTGAGTGAAAACGTGTACATCTAACCGCGTGTCTTGCTTGTCATAAACATGTTTGTTTACGAGCTATTATTATTTTTAAGAAAGGTATGAATATAAAGATTATAATTCTGTACTTACTATACCTAGTGAAATTAAATTTTTAATTAAAAGCATTATTTCTTAAGATCATTTTACCTTTTTTAAATGTTACTTAAAAGTTTCCACATTCCGTTTTGTGTGTACCAGGTGTCAGGAAATATAGACAAATAGTTGAAACGCTATAGAATGTTTTTAGATAAGTTAAAATGTATTATTTTCTTAAAGCTTATTCTTGTTGAATAGTTAAAAGTCTATGAAATATCACTATTTATTAATTTTGTATTTGCCTTGTAGCTTTGTGTGTCCAGTAATGAAGTGGTAAGTAGGTCTACAATTTACAATCCTTGGCTATTAAAGCTCTATTTGGGATTAAATCAGGGGCGGTATTTTAAATATTGCTAACGAGATCAACCTCTACCAACTTTATTTATTTTTCATCTTTACACTCAGCATATAATAATGATGACTTATAACTAAGTGTCAATGCACAAGCAATCACTTGGATAAAGTTTAAACAGACACAGGAGAAAATTGAACCTAGTGTAATCAGCTTAAATTATAGTCGCCGATGACCTTTCGCTTCGATAGATAAGTGTACCAAGGCCAGACTAAGGCTCATTTACATCCTAAAGCCTTTCTCATTAGTGTAATTATGAATATATCTTGAGTCAAAGACATGCAGCTAGCCCTCCTGGTAAAATTTTTTGTCCAAACAATACATGTCATGTGACCAAAACCACCTTAAAGATTAAAATGACTATTCTTTCTGGACATTTTTGAGGATAAACATTATAAAATCATTAATAGGAGCCTGTAAAGATAGTTGTTATTTAAATGGTACGTAACACACCGTGTAGTCATAATTTTTATATTAATATTACTGGACAGTGTAAATAAATTAGGTCTATTAAATGCAAAGATATATGTAGAACTACTACATAATGAAACGGATAGAACACTATTCAATAAAGTTAGTGCGAACTATTTATACCCGGGCTTGACAGCTGGTCGATCGCGATCAAAATTTGCGTGACCAAAATAACCTTGATCGATTATAATCGTTAGAATCTAATGTTATAAGAAAATTAAATATTTTAATATAAAAATGTACATTTTATTTAAAAATTATTTCTTCCTATCAAAGTGGTGACATAAGTATTTGAGGAAAAGTTGAATCCAAGGAATTAATTTAAGATGTATAGTCAAGTACAAAATCAAAGTAGAGTGGAGATGATATGGATGTTCATGGGATATTTTATAAGAATATAAGTCTATCGGGGCCAAATTAAAGGTGCGGATCCCTGATCTATACTATGCTCAGATAAAGTTAAAAACTAATCAAACAATTACTATTGTTTGAGAAATATTTATCACTCTAATGTGAATTGTTGCCATAGTTTACTTTTAAACCTATTACAGCTTATGTAATTATCGTTGTTATTTAAACCACATAATTATATTTAAAATTGCATTAATTCACTTAATAAATTAGGGAAGAAAATCGGGTATGAAGCTAGTTCTAGACATTGGTTTTTGTTTCGGAGTCTGTCCTCTAAAATCTATAATGAATGGTCATTTGTTCTAGTCTAGATATCTTCACGCCAATGTAGAATAAAATTGACTGAAGTATTTCTAAGGTTCTAGTGTCCCAGGTACTATTGTCACAAGCCCTGTCTATCCCAGAAACAGCCCACGCCTAGGCTACTGGTGGGTGATGCCCCACCAAGAGATTTCTCCTAATAACACACCGCGATAAAACTGGTGTTGGCAGACTTTCACCGAGCGGAATTCGAACCCAGAAGCCGGTGCGAGACACAGGTGGCAAGATAGTCAGCTATCTAGCAAGCAGGCAGCCAGGGCTGAGTCGTGACCGGCTCTAAATTACCTGTCGTATGCGGACTGCCTGTTCTGCTCCGCTCTGGTTCCACAACATGGTCGAGACGAACTGAGTTCAAGGTAAGTCCACATTACACCACATGGTAGCTTATATATATGTTTACGATGAGAACCCCGAGAACGGACCCTGGGCAACAAAGGGCAAGTCAAAACAAACAATTACAGGAGGGAGCCGTATTTAACGAAAACACAAGTGTTGAATAGGCGTCTAGAAAAATTGAATATGATACCAAACTTTGAGAACTGATTTTTCGTATATATCATGTTGAAGAAAGTTTTATAAATATCTTGGTAGTATTAGTTTTTTATTTTGTAAATAAAGTTAGTGTTATAAAACTAAATATAAATCTCTTTTCGGTACTTTTATGAAAGTTTCTCTTTAAATAGTCGTTTTTGCTAGAATATAAAAGTACCGTAACTACTTATCATGAAATATGGTTCTAATTTAAGTAGGCTACTCCCAAGGAAACCTCCAAATTAAAGTAGCATCCTATCCAGGAATGCTATTTATACGCTAATAGCCATATCAATTTGAATAAATTCCTCATTTCAAACCCACATAAGTGGACAAACGGACTAAGGCGTCAACCTGATCTGGCATTTTTGAGAAGGTGAGGCACAAATATGTATCGGATATTACTAATGGTGGTTTTTCCTAAGTGGTTCTACAATCTTCATCCACACAAATGTTAGTACACTTCCTCCCAGTTATATTTTATTAATACTTACCTCGTTAGTGTAAATAGGCGGTTAGCGTTGAAAGGTAGTAAGAATTGATGTACAAAAAAAAATCACTGCTTATTTTTCCCCCCCCCTTCATTTGCTGTTTTGATTGTTTTTTCAGGGGTTTTTACTTGTAAGCCTTGGAGCACAAAGTAAATATTTTTTTTAGCATCACTAGCAAGCTTTCATCAATTTTGGGAGGTCATAACTAACTACGGTAGCCCCATGGCTTCTTTGGTGCTGACTGACAGCTCACAGCTGACTTCTGACAGCCAACATTTAGGTATATACCTAAATTCTTACTATCAAAAGTGATAGCTGCTAGACACATGTTTTTGCAGATCATCAGGTTCGGCGGAGGGATACGTAGTTTGGTCTGGTAACTTTTTAAAGCTATCAGAAGTCAGCTGTGAGCTGTCAGTCAGCACCAAAGAAGCCATGGGGCTACTGTAACTACCTCTTAGATTGTTTTAGAGGTGACCATTTTCATCATATTTTTCCCTAGGCCCTAAACATCGGCCATTTAAATGAGGTTTTTGAGGACCAATACCTCTTATTCTAATGTAAAGATAACAAGCAAGGTGCCAATTATTAAAATTAAAATAATTAAGCTTTGAATAATTTGATAATAGTATGTACTAACATAGTTTAAGTAAAATTATATTTATATAATAACTATACTATCGTAAATAGATGTACAAATAAAATAATATATTTAATACAGATAAATTTATATATTTTCTGCTCTATAAAGAATTGCTTTTCAGGAAACAGTATGACACTGTGTATGTGGAGCAATATTCCAACTGAATGAACCCGTGCGGACCATACCATTTCAGATAAAAGTTCGACATCACGTCTGTGGAGTAGTATAATAGATGCATTACATTGTGTATACAGTTCCCTTTCAGGAGTTCAGGAGAAAGGATGGCACTATGGTTGTGGAGCAATATTACAGCCATATTACATCGTGGGGACTACTCCCTTTCAGGAAGAATTATGAAACCATGTCTGTGGAGAATTGTTTTAGTTACATTACATCATATGGACCCATTATCTTTCACGATAAAGTATGGAGTCATGTCTATGAAGTAATATAAAAGGCATATTACATCCTATGACTCTTCCTCTTTCAGGATAAAGGACATCATGTATGTAGAGCAAAATATTTCAACTACATTACAACCTGGAGATTATTTCCTCCCAGGTGAATATTACAGTACAATATCTGTGGAGCAATATTGCAGACGAATTACATCGTATTAACAATTCCATTTCAGGAGAAAGTATTTCAGGATATTTGTGGAGCAATATTGCGACACCGTGTGGCCCATTCCATTAATGAAGCTAATATTAAATCATGTTTGTGGGATAATGTTGCATGATCATTACATCCAGTGACCCATTCCCTTTATTAAGTGGCGCATGTATAGAATCATGCGTCTTGAGCAATAATGCAGTACCATTACATCTAGTAATGTAGTCCCTCTCAGCAGCAAGTGAGGCATTATATATAAGATGGAGGAATAGTTTAGCACCATTTAATTGAGAAGTACTAAATTTTAAGAAAAAGTATAGCACCGAGTTTATGAAAAAAATATAGTAGAATCAATAAATTAAATTAGGGTGACCTGGTGGTCTAGGGGTACGGTGTCGGACTTCTGCGCTAGGGTCCGGGGTTCAATCCTCGGTCCCGGCACAAATTTCTCTGATTACCCAACCCTTCCTTCACCTCTGACAAGACATTTTGTGAATGTGGGGAATGCCAGGTCTCCACCGTGGTTCGGATTCCACGTAAAACTGTAGGTTTTCCATTTCATCTCACAATCACCCTACCATTACACATTAGCGTAAGTGCGTATAACCTGAACGGGTAGTAAGAAGTGGTGCTAATAATAATAATAATAATAATAATAATAATAATAATAATAATAATAATAATAATAAATTAAATTAAATTAACTAATCCCTTTAAGGATTGTAACATGAGTGTGATGGTGATATATTGCAACAATACATAGTTGGGCGTACCTTGTATTCAAACACTTATTATTTATCAACAATTCCAGGAGCTATAAGGAGATCTTACAAGGGCAACACTTTATAGTCTGGACGTAGTTTTACTGCTACCATGTTTTATATATTTACCAAATCGAGAGCTAAGAGATTATTTCACGGCTGCAATACTGCAGTCTCTGGACATACCTTATCAACTTACAAATTATCTTTGCTCCCAGAAGAAAAGCAGCGAGGTGATAGCATACTTAAACTTTTCATCGTATGAACATACCTTAAATTCTCACCAATTTTCTACCCTATCAAATGAGTGACCGTAGGTATAAAACACTGAAAACATTGCATCTTCTAGACATAACTTTAATTTTCAACCATTTTTTTCCCTCAGGCGACGAGCTATGAGGTGATAAAACACTGATAAAATTGTATCGTATGGGTGTACCTTAATTTGTCAACAATCTTCTTCACCCTGGGTGGATTTCCAGGAGATGATAGCCCACTGGCAACATTTCATTGTCTGGACGTACCTTAACTTATCACCAATTCTTCCAGCATACGCGAATAGCAAGGAGATGATATTCCACTGGCAAAATTGCATTGTCTGGACATACTTTAACTTCTCACCAATTTTCTTCCCTCTCAGACGATAGTTGAGAGCACATTTAAAACATTGCATTGTCTTGACGTACCTTATCTTGTCATCCATTCTCTTCCCTCTTCGATGAGAATCTAAGAGGTGAAAGCACATTTAAATCATTGTATTGTCTGAACGTACCTTAACTTCTAACTCATTCACTTCCCTCTCATAAGAGAGGTGATAGCACATTTAAGATATTGTATAATCTGGACCTACCTTAATTCCCAAGAGAAGAGCTAGCTAAATTCTAAACATGTAATGACAACCACTTGACGGGCTTGTCATAATGTTAGTTGCATTGGTGGTTATTTATTTCAATGGTTACTCAAATGTATCAAGCATGAAGAAGTAACATTTCTTCATCATATCTCACTTTTTGTACATTCAGTCTCAATTAGTTATAGAACCCTTTATTAGCTACAGGAGTACCTCTAGTCATGCTGTTCTTATCAAGTACAGAATGTTTTTCAGATGATAATCTAAATCGGAATCTACTATTCAAGGGTAAGCTCAATTTTCAATAAGATTGAAATTTTTATTTTATAATAGGCTTATTTCTTAGTTTTACGTTTTAACACTATTGGAAAGAGAGGGTATACTTAGTGGAAGTGTACCCTAATTAGTGGGGAGAAAGTATAGATAAGCGATAGTGATTTATCAGATTTGAATAACTATCTTCAAAGATCCGGGATTAGATTTGGCCTAAATTTTCCCGTAACCAGCAAATAATTTTATTACTAGCATGTCATCTCTAAACTATGTGACAAAATTATAATTAATTAGATGTTAAATATAATGTGTTTTGTTTTGAAAGTGCCAACTAGATATTAAAATACTTAATCAACGGCATTAGTAACTCGAACGTTCATTACCTACCGCACCTACAAAAATTACTTATCTCTCTTCAGCTAGTTCTACACAATCAACCTCATTCATTATACCCGATCTCTTTCAGGTCCATTTTAATGTTAACCTCTCACCTGCATCTAGGAAATATTTATATACAACATTTCATTTTTGTAAATATACATTTTTTTAAAACTTTCCAACGAGGGTAGAAGCATTGGAGTTTTATGCATGACTGCCTGTGTTATTTGTGGCTTCAAATTGGGTAAGCCTACCAGAAATGTCAAGAACAGTTTTACCGATAACCTCAAATTGTAGGGTTATATGAGATAGCAGCATTGGGTATAACTCAGAGCCAGGTATTATTACTGTATGACGACTAATGTTCCCAAAAACCAGTTTAAAAATAATAATTGGTACTTAGAAAAATAAAAATGAACATATATTTTTTATTCAAGTTTAATTATTATTTATTTGAGGTATTTAACGTGCACTTTCAGAACCGACTTATCATATCAGTATGTGAGAATTTCTATGAGTGAGAGTGAAAGGACCTACAAATTTTACCAGGATAGGTATTTTCACATACCTTCCCAAGATAATTTTACATGACATAATTGATATGGGACCGATGGTTTTACTTCCCCTCCGAAGGAAGTTGTGTTAAAGATTTTTATCTCTCAAGAAAAAACTGTTGACCCCTGCTGGTACTGAGACGAGCACTTTACCCCAATACCACCAAGGTCAACTTTAACATATTAAAGTGCTAAAAAACATTAAATTTGTTAATTTTGGAGGGGATATATATACCAAGTAGACCAACCTCCGGTGATATTTAAGCATCATTAAGACACTTTGCTTTAAACACACTTCAAAATTGAATATATTTTAATCCTTTTTATTCTTTTAAATCATTCAATAAAAATAATTTTATGTTTCTATAGATAATTGTAATTTACTTTGTTTTTATAGTTAAATCAAAACCCAAACCACTTTCAATGTTGGCTTGAACCCAATTGACGAGTGGTAACCACACGAATGTGACTACACATAGCAAATCTCCTTTAAAACATATATTCCATTGTTTTGTTTATGTATATAGCTTGCACTTTATTAATAGAATGATTACATTAGCAAACGACTTACAAACTAACTTAAAACCAGAACAGACACAAAACTCAGCTCCCGGATATTAATTCATAAATGTGAAAGTGGAAACCCATATTTCACCGATAATAAATTTTTAAGCCATGCTAGGAATCTAACCCAGATCCCTTTGCTTAGTAAACAGACATGCTACCAACTGAGCTAAGGTGTTGAACAACAAGATTTATCAGTGATCACGGGGTTAAAGGCGTCAATATCTTAATATTCTTTAATACCAGTTATTGGGTAGTAGAGGTTCAGATATCAACTAGTTGTACTAGAAGTGGCTTCCTATATCTAATATGTAACAATAATTTTCCTATCCTCTCCCCAAGCCAATGCAAACGAATTGACTCTAGCTCAACTTTCACTATACGTGACTCTTAGACGAAGTCATTAATAGCCGTGTTTTGAAAGTATTAATAAATATAAATAAAAATAATAAACTAAATTCTTAAATGCACTACAAAATCCTGCAGGAGATTAGCTAATAATCATAAAACCAAAACAATATAGTTCAATCGGTAAAAATAAATTGGCTCATAGTTGTAAAGTTGTCAATCGCTCAGTACAAACATTCTACAATGTGTATTTAGAACCCATTTTACAATGTTGCCAACATGAGCTACCTGGAGAGCACCTGTCAATTCACAAATAAAGTAGGAAATTACTTTTTTATTAGTTTACCTTGGAGCAAGTGTACAACGACTTTCAAACAACGGCATTGCCCAACAAGGAAAAAAAAACACGATAACTGATCAAAAAGGATCGAAGGATGTTACCTTTTTTTCTCTCTTTCTTTTGTGCATCTTTAGTTCTATACGAGCCGGGCTTAGCCGCCTCAACACCATCTGATAGCAGATAAAAGATACGTAAACAAATTCTTTGACACACATTAAAAAACACAATCATTTTAGTTCACGAATTGGCCTTGGGAATTGAAATGTGGTTACCGTTTTTAATTACAGGTGTTCTCCCGTATGTAAACAACACGCAGATATGGTGGATTTTTTTATTTGTTTTTTACTGAAGCCATCTTTAACTGAGAATTATTAGTTTGCTGACAAGAGAGAAAGACTTATACGGTGTTGAATAAATTAGCATTATTCACGGAGGATAATATACAGCATCGAGACAAAAATACCTATTGAATAAAGGGTGTGTATTGTATAGCAAAAGGGAAAGGAAGTTATCACATGGAAAGAGTTATAAAATAATGAAATAATATTTTTTAAGCCCTAATAAATATATAAAACCATGAACACAATATTAAAATAGATCTGCATGAAAGACCTGTTATAATTTAAACAAACTGTAAACATTCAAGCACTCATCTTAGAATGTGATATTAGTCCTATATTAAACTCGCTTGTAAATCATATACCGATACAATCTTGGTGTCTATAAAGTGCACTGTAATTATCTCGATAAAAATTATAAAGAAGAAAATCTTTCTAAAACTATGTATATATTTCGTTGCCTACCTGTTGAAGTACACAGCCAAGAAAATGTTATGTATGTTCAGCCATGTTTTGTCTCTAATGGACTTTGTAATAAACTCATTTCGACAAGACTTGTCCCCAAGTAAAAGATTCATAAGAAGTTCTGTATCAAATAAGAACTGTTTTCATACAACTAACATATCAAATGTTGTCTGACGACAAGACATAAGGGTAAATGTACATTAGTGTGTTTGGTATCTATTGCTAGGAGCCTACAACTTTCCATAAAATAAATAGAGCGTAAGATAAAAAGATGAACATTTCTACAGAGAACAGGATATTCAACAACATGGTGGCAAAAAACAATTTGGAAATATTATACTGCCCCCCCAAAGTGAAACATTACAGTGTTATAATTATACTTCAGGCCAAAATTAGAAGCTACAGTCTGAGAATTATATACTATACGCCAAAATTAAAAGTTATCGAAAAGTTATAGGCTTACATTACTATGATACTAGCCAAAATGAATAGCTACATTCTAATAGTACTAGCTGCATGTTAAAATTAAATTGTACAATCTTAAAATATTAATATACCTAAATGAATAGTTAACTTCTGATAGTACTACACTGAATATTAAAATAAAATGTGCAATCTTAAAATATTTATATTCCTACAAAACTATACCGAAGAAATGAAAGGAAACTAGTCTGCTAGAACCATACGTCCTGCCATAATATACTATTACATTATAAAAATAATACTATGGATTTGAAAATGAAAGATACGGTACAATAATACTCTAGTCTACAAACAAAAAATGAGCTACAGTTTAAGACTACTATACTTCAAGTAAAAAAAACAAAAAACGTTACAATCAGAGAGTATTGTACTATAAAACACAACAATAAATATACGACCTAGAGTCCTTTAGGGCCAACTGAATTCCAGAATTAAAATTACAGTTTGACCAAGCAAATGTGTAAAATTATTGTCCAAGTATATTACACTATAAGAAAGCTTGCAAAGTTGTTTCAAAATATTAAACTTATGGTCAAATTACAAAGTTGTAATTAAAATTGTTAGTACGTTATGAAAAAAATAAAATATACTTTTTAAATGGGCTATTATATTTCATAGTAAATAGTTATATTTGTATAAGAGGCCTAAGTTATTATATTTCAAACAGAGAGGCAAATTTGCAATAAAATGGATTTTTTTTAACTTTGAATATCAAAATTACAACTACATTGTGATGCTTTAACACAATTTTGAAACTATAGTGAAAACATATTAGTATTACATTATAATTTCAATTTTATATTTCAACCACTTTGGTGAGCACATGGTATAAGGTGCTACTCTTGCAGTAGGTGAGACTGTCGATGACGGGGGGATCGAGGTTAAAATCTACCTAGTGTGTACTGAGGATTGTTGTTTGTAAATTGTTTTACACTCTCCCTCCATGCAAATATGGGTACACTTCCTCTAAATATATCCTTCCTAATCCCTAAATCCATTAGCGTATAGCTCGAATGGGTAGTGAAGCACAGTGTTAAAATAAAGTCGTAATTTGAACAAATTATTACTCTCAAAAATAAAAATTCAACGCTTCAATGTACTGTAGAACAACCCCTATTATATGTCGCACCATCTTTCGAAGTTATAAGACACATGATTGGCCAACTACATGACGAGCAGTAAATTACAATCTATACAAATATATTCTTTAACATCTGGCAAATTTACTTTCTCAATTCTACTTTCCTTTGACGTAAATGCATTCAAAATCATCCTAATATTACCTTCTATATACCTTTCCCTTTAAGGCCCCATTCACTAACTGATAATGAACCAACTAGTTTGAAAATTTGGTCACTTTTGGCCAAATATTTCCCAGTCAGTGGGCAAACGCAATAAGATTGCAGTTGATATTCGGATCGCGCAAGCGATATTTAAATTTACAGTCTGTCCCATGAATCCAATCATAATCGCCGGCAATTCAAATTACATAGCACAGTGGTTGCCCATTGAATGGACGTTGGCAATCGGTTCGCTCAGCCTGCTAACTAAGATTGGGATGGAAGGAGGTAGGAAACGCGAATGAAGATTAATATTTTTGCAGTTTTTATGGCGATTTTTTTTCATCATAAGAAATAAAATTTTACTTCAATAGATTAATGGAATTTGATCAGAAACTTCTTAAATGAAGATAAATATTCCTGGGAAAATTCTACAATTCTCATAAACTTTTGATATTACTATCTATAAACAATTAAACTAAATGTATCTAATAAAGCAACATTTTATGTAGAATGGCCAAAAAGAGATTTTGGCATAAAAACTGCAAAAATATGCACCTTAACTGTTGTTCCCTACTACCCTAACTTGGGTTTCAATTGTGAATAGAATCATTTGAAAAAAAATGAATGTATGTATGAATCTCTACACTTTTTAAATGGATATCTTGAATTGATGGAAACAAAATTGAGTAAAAGGTCGGTTGATAACAAAATCGCTTGTATGTCGCCTAGTGCATGGAGAGCTGGGAGAGCAACCAGATACCCAGCAGTTTCAGATCAAGCACACTGTCAATTTGGTGGCATGAATGTTGCCTAGTGAAAGGAGAGCTGGGAGAGCAACCAGATACCCAGCAGTTTCAGATCAAGCACATTGTCAACCCACTTGCTTGTATGTTGCTTAGTGAATGGAGAGATGGGAAAGCAACTGAATCTACAAAAGTTTATGGTAAATCACACTATCAAACCAGTTGCTTGTATGTTGCTTAGTGAATGAAGAATTGTGAGAGCAACTGAATCAACAGTAGTTCCATATCAATCACACTATCAAACCAGTTGCTTGTATGTTGATCAGTAAATGGAGAGATGGAAGAGAAACTGAATCAACAGCAGTTTCAGATCAATCACACTATCAAACCAGTTGCTTGTATGTTGCTTAGTGACGTGAGAGCTGGGAGAACAACCGAATCCACAGAAATTTCAGATCAACCAAACTTTCAACCCAATTGCTTGCATGTTGCTTAGTGAATGGAGAGTTGGGAGAGCAAGCGAACCCCCAGCAGTTTCAAATCAATCATACTCTCAATCTGGTGGCTTGTATGTTGTTTATTGAATGAATATTTGGGAGAGCAACTGGATACCCAACAGTTTCAGATCAATCTCAGTGTCAACCCGGTTGCTTATAATTATAACACCTTTCAATGGATCCCTATAGAGTAAAAATGTGGATAGCCCAGACGCCACTGAATAATAACTAGACGCAAAGTTTTAAAGATGTACTATGTCAATATTTTGTACTTCCAAGCCAAATTATAACATTACAATTTAAAATATTAAACTTCATATCTAATTAAAAATTTATTATATAAATTATTTCTCTTAGGTTAATTGTTACATTACTGAATAGTGACAGCTTGTGAGATTATAAGCCACGCCACAAAAAATTATTTCTAAGATATTAATATTTTAATGTTTAAAGAATCAATAATTCCTATTTTTATATAATTTGATCAAACTTGAGCTTCCAGAAATCATCACAAATAAACTTGTAGCTCTATATTTCTCAACAAAGGAAGTATTGTAAAAACAATATTAACTATATAATAATATCCTAATGTATTTTTAGCATCGTGTCTTACTACCCATTCTGGTTATACGCTTATATTACTGTTGTGGCACTGCACATTAACATCCTAAGTCCTTCAATTGTTATTAGAGTGCAAATTAGCCTTTTGAATTTATTTCACACTCGATTCGGTGGCCGTAAAGACCAAGGCGTTACTCTCGCAATATACTGGAGTGCTGAAGATGGGAATATAGGGGCTTTAACCTCGGTTGGGTGAACTGAGGTTATTTTTTCTAAGTGGTTTTCCACTCCTCCTGTAAATTAATTTCTTTTTTTTTTTTGCACCAAGTCTTGAAACCCGTTCGTGTTATACGTCTATGTACTGATTATGTTAGTGGATTAGGAATCGGGAAGGTGGAAGTAAGCCCACATTTGCGTGGAGGGAGAGTTGAAAACCATTAAGGTAAAACCACCCTCAGTTCTCCTGGCTGAGATTTAAACTTTTATCTCCCCGTACTCGGCGGTCTAGATCAACACGACTAGCGCGTTAACTAGCTACGCCACTGAGGTGGGTAAATAAAACTTCCTCATCCCTAACACATTAGCGTAATAAGTATGTGTGTGTATGTGTGTGTATGTAAGTGTATGATCTGAAAGGGTAATAAGACGGGGCGCTAAAAACAATTACTCGAAAGAAATTTGTAATAATTAATTGTGAACATATTATTATTTTACACATTGAATTGCAAGTTTATTAATATAATGATTTACGCCTAACAGCAATGTTACTGTGCTAGAAATGATGCAGTATATCTTTTTAATTTCTCGCTATCTTAAAGGTAGAGAAAGTATTGTGATCGTCAAAAAATTCGAAATTGAGATTTTAATGAATCTCGACGTTTCATGACTCCCCGAATCCGAAAAAGTGGTTTGTGAAGTTCCGTCTGTCTGTCTGTCCAACTGTACCTCCAACAAGAGCGTAAACTGTTTTACCGATCGGGCTACCCCGAGTGGTTTTTGGAATTGGATAGCTAACCCAAAAATTAAGGGTAGTTTACTGAAGGGCAAAAAGAGAAAAATTCGATTTTATCAAAATCGGCTCTAACGATTTTGAATTAAATTTCATTTATAAACATTTATAAATATTTCAAATAAAATGGCTACTCTCAATGTTTCGGCAAAATGATTTTAAGGGCTCTGGTCTGATGCGTAAACTATAATATTTTTTATTATATCTCCAAAACTAATTTGATATATGAAATTACTTATCGTTACAAATATGTAGAGATGTTTATAATACAAATTTTTATTAGAAGAATATTTTTATAAAACCAACTACTTTCAAGCTATAAGCAAATATTTACAATTTTTTTCTTTTCGAACACAAAAGGTAAAGTATTGAGACCGTAAAAAAAATCTAACCTGAAATGTTGATGGATATTGACATCTCATGACCCCCCGAACCCTACAAAGTGGTCTTTGCAATGCCGTCAGTCTGTGTTTTTAATCTTAAAATTAACAGTAGTTTAATAATGGTCAAGGAGAAAAAAAGTATATTTTCTCAAAATCTACTCTAACGATTTTGATTAAAATTTATATCTAGGCGTTGATTAAGATTATAAATAAACTGGATATTTTCATTTTTCCATAAAAATATACTTTTATGGTACTTTACGGAAGCAGAAATTTCCGTATCTCCGCAAATATTTGAGATACTAAATAACTTATCAATGCAAAATTTTAGTACTATTGAAAATTAAAATTTTTATATGAACTATATTTTTATAAAACCAATTGTTTCTGATATATGGGAAAATATATTAATACACTTTTGTGAGCTTTTGTTCTAAAGAGATACTACTTAAGCTTTAACGCAATAATTATCCAATGCCGTGGAGTAATTAAATATAAGTAAAACTCTCAAAAAAGTTTTACATAAATATAGTGTAATTTATACTTTGATTTTCTAGTGTATATTATTTCGTTTCACATATATTACGAGCTTTGAGTAAATATTTCCAATTTTAAACAATAGAGCCTAGTTCCATACCATTTATTTTTATAGGAATTTTACTTTACATACGAACTATCCACATATTTAAAAATGTTTCAGTACTGAGGAATGTAGTTTTTTTTTTAGAAAACGCACCGAGATTTGCGTGGAAGGAATATGATAAAACCTCAAGAATATAACACCTCAGTACACCAAGTCAGGATTCAAATTCTAAACATACCTTCACTAGAAAGCCAAACCAGAGCAGATTTCGTGTTTTCAGAGTGCGCACTGACATGGGCTTGTATTTTACTAGTTTGGTCTATACAAAATTTACTAAAAATTATAGGATTTTTGGAAGTACTAGAGTATTCTATACCTGAACGAGTAAACTACAGTCCATTTTCCATAGGAAGAACCCGCATCTGTAACTTTTGTTAGATATGATCAGTACCTAAAATATTAAAATCAAGTTTTATTAAGGTTGATCGCAAAAATCATATTTGTATTTTATAAAAGTTTCTTCCTGGCAAAATCCTACTGTTGTAGATGCTCAGTGAGATTGCCACAGTCTAATATTCATAAAAGGGCTTTTTTTTAAATAAAACATATTTTGTTGTAGTAGTGTTATTTTATAAGAGTTGATAAATATATGTAATAGGGGGCAGCTGCAGATATCATAAACTAGCATGTGAATACGTAAAATTAAATCTAGTAACATTTCTAGCTTTTGGATAAGTTCCTTCTTACGAAAATTGGACGGTAGATCAATAGACACCCAGTTATCAGTGCTCCCACCCAACCCGACAGCACTGCAGCACTTGTAAATCTAATTCGATAAGTGTAAGCTCATTGAGCCTTACCCTGCATCAACCAAGCTCAAAGACAGGTTAGTTTTTCCCACGGTCATCGTTTGACGTTCCTCCTCTAATTCATCAACTATACACTCACAGCTATGTGTACAGTCAGTTTCATAATATTATTAGTCTATCGATAGCTTTATTGAAGTTATTTTTAGGAATAATAGAAGATTTCGTTAGCCGATTTGCATAGTGTTGTTGACTTTTTTGAGAAAGATTGGTTTATTTGGTATTTTGCAAGCAAATGTGATTGCTATTTTTGCCATAATTAATTTGGAGGAAGCGTTTAAATCCATAAAAATATATAGTATAGTACCTGCATCACTAGGCATACAAACTAAATATAAATCTCTTCTAGTCTGTTTATCTGATAACAGATAGGTAGGAGTTCGAGTACTGGCCAGATGAAATGAGGCTGGTTTCTAAACACTTTTTCATTCTATTTCGAAGCAAATAAGGATATAGTTCCTCTAAATTATATATTCTTAATCCCTAGCTTATGTGGATAGCCCAAACGTTGAATGGTAAACACACACAAAAATCCAATAATGATAAAAGAATCTACAGCAGAAGGTCAAATGAGAAAGCTCATGATAATTAATTTTGTTTAGAGTATGATTTGAATAAAAAGCTAAAAAGTTAATAAATTTCTATTTATTTTACTATAAAAAGTTATTGTTATTGTTAACCTGTCTCATCCAACGTTTAACAACTAGCTTAGGTAATAAAGCTCGAACCAGGAGTTGCACCGTGGAGTAGTTTTTTGTGCTCTGGAATGGAATCCTTACCAGTGATACCAACTTTGCTGTTGTCAAATAAATAATTTAGAAAATAGGACCTCAATACGTTTTCTGGTTCAAAGTTGTCTTGTATTTTATTCCCCAGCTAATCTATCTTGAAATGGGCTCTTAAAATTGAGACCCGCATCTGTGGGCTCATGTAAAATTCACTAGTCTCGTTTTATCTGATTTTATTATGACTGTAAATCAGGTCTCGAATCTGATCTGAGTTTTTACTTAATCGTTTTACAGTTGTAATTCGTGAGGCTAAGATTCATATACGATTCAACCTTTCTCATACTTATTCTACGAGTATGAAATGGAAATACCCCAAGTGGGAAGTAAGAGGTTATTAAATTAATTATAAATATTTATATAATATATTTAAATAAAAACTCTTGAACCACAAGGAGATTATCATACATAACATAAGTAGATTAAAAAAATAGAACGCAGGTGGAATATTATTAGAGCTACGTACTCGTTAACCCCGTATTCAACCTCTAACTAGGTCAAATAAGAGAAATATTTTTGTATGACACAATAAATCGGCTACGACTAGCCAAAAGGGGTGGAAGTTTATAAAAAGAATTTGGTCACTATATTAAATTTAAATATTCGTTTGAACAAATATTAAAGATCTAGTTATATTTTATGCTGCAATTATAGATTTAATTTTCGAAATTGAAGTTCTAACTGTCGTAATCTAAATGGTTCTTAATATCTGCTATTACTAATTGAAACGTAGAGTTTAGCTTCCTAGTGAAGTGAGGCTCTGGTTTATTTTATTTACTTTTTTTAAATTAATAATCTTACTTAAAGTGGGATATTAATTAAATAAAGTAATTAAATGTATTAATTTCGTAAAGGAGTGGCTTTAAATCCAATACAATCAAAACGCCTTAAGTGCTATTAGCTCCTGAACCCACTTAAATGGAACCTCTATCGGTAAGTAGCAGGTGTTTGTGACCTCGGTGTGTTGAGTCAGTAAAACGTGTATGTATGACAACCTGTCCGCATAGCGTCACAAGATTGTCTTGTCAAGTCTACAAATAATTTTTGGAAGCGAGTATCCTCGACGAGAGATCCCCCAAAAGAGACCCAATGGTGTGTCAATATTTGTGTGTCTGCACCTTACTAGCCCTCAGTTTCCGGTGTGAGGTAATCACTCACAGGCCCTTCACAGATCCAATAAAAAAAATAGATGGTACACAACTTCCTATCACGGGGAGATATGAATTACTAATATTATTATTATTACTACTAAATATTCAGCGTTAATTCTTTACTGCCTTCTAAAATCGATCTTTCTTAAGGGTGGGTGGAAAGAAACAAGAGTTAAGTTCAGTATTTTTACAAAATTTATAAAACAAAATACATTTTTTAACAAAGTAATATTTTTAGCATCGTGTCTTACAAGCAGTTCAGGTTATACGCCTGTGTACTACACTAATGGGCTAGGTATTAGGAAGAATTAATATAGATGTAATGCACCCGCATTTGCGTGAAGGGAGAGAGGAAATACATTTAGGAAAAACCACCCTCAGTGCATCTGACCGGGATCAAACCTCAATCTCCCCGCTACCCCCGTCTTCCGCAGTCTTGTCCAACACAATAGTGGTTCGTTATACCATGCGGCCACTGAAGTGAGTCCCCTCCCAAAAAAAAATCTTCAGTAGAAATTATTATATGAATTACTGTTTCCAGCCTGTGGCTTGGGTCAGTTTTTTATTCAAGCCATATCTTTCCAATACCGGCTTGCTAGGCCTGTCATTGCTTCATATAATCTATCTAAAGACTAGGACAGGCACACCATCCAGTCCCTTTAAGACTAAGACAGAAACAACACTCAGTCTCCGACCATTAATTCATCTAGGTAAAAGGGTAAACCCACATTTTCATCAATTATACATTTTCGGCCATACCATGAATCGATCCCTGGACCCTTAGCTCAGTAGGCAGACACACTACCGACTGGTTCAGTAGAAATACTTAGTTTAATTTTTTACACCTAGCTATTCCAACAGCCTATGTATAGTAACTTATATGTCACACTCATCGTGAAATTTTACCCAGTCTTTAACTCTTTATTTAAAAGTTTCTAGTTAAATATTCCTATGTTCATGTCAAATACTAAAAATATGTTGAGAATACTATACGTACAAAATTATAAAAAATGTTTCCACTCAATTAATATTTTATCTATCGTGTTCAAAATGGTTTTTTGATCAGAGAATCTACCACAAAAAAACCCTTAAATTCACGTCCACTTCCATACCAACTTAACGCCAAGTGCGGTGACTATAGACTTGATAGAATTTGTTATCAAATAACCCTTCAAACTCTCTTCTTTTGCAGACTTAATTGTGGTACCTTCTTTATTTTTCAAGTATTAAAAAAAGGCACTATTAATCACATCGTTCTAAGCCGGATAACATTTAAACGACCTCTAATGATTACTATAAGCCAGTTATATTCTATACCTAATCATATTAGTTCCTGTCCTTTTGGATATTGTAAGACTATACGAACCACACAATCTAGATTTCCCACATTGGATATGTTTCTCAAATTAGACACAATACAAATTATAGATTAATTAGACAAGCTATTATAGTTGCTAGATATAGTACAGTTGCCGCCGTATATAACTAAGGATCATATTGTTTGGTCTAAAAATGAAACCTGGACACGGGAGTTGAACCTAGAACCTTTGGGTTAAAACACCATTAGCCTATTGGTATTTTTAATGTTATCACTGTTTGCTTCAAGTGAGAACGCACCACACGTTTTAAATCACTGAATATTCTACGATATTTAGATAGGCTGTCATTATGACATCACCACTGATCTTGCTATTTTTAATGTCAATCGTTGTTTTACCCGCGTCGGTTTGCTTGCAGACTAAACGTTAAACTCTTCTAGTAGATACTAGTGGATCGTTGTAGCGATAACTGGATCTTATTGCACTAAAATTCATTCTATATTTTTATTAGGAAAAAATATTTATAGTAAGACCTCACTTGACTTTCAAATTAAAAGTTTACTCGTCAAAAACTATCCAATTACATGGATATTTATCTATAATTATTTGATTTGAATCAAAACTTATATTTTCCCTTCTTCCATTCCCGATGAGAAATTTAAAACGACCCCTCAGCCAGCTCTCTATCCGTTGCACCGAACCACTCAAGTATAAATATTAAGCTGTTATTATTTTTAACCAAAAATAAACATATTATTTACCGATATACAATAATAGTTTCCATGAGGTGACCTGGCGGTCTAGGGGGTAAGGTATCAGACTTCTGTGCTGGTGGCCGGGGTTCAATCCTCGGTCCCGGCACAGATTTATCTGATTACCAAACCCTTCCTTCACCTCTGGAAAGACATCTTGTGAATATGGGGAATGACAGGCCTCCACCGTGGTTCGGATTCCATGTTCATTTCATCTCACAATCACCCTACCATTACACATTAGCGTAAGTGCGTATAACACGAACGGGTAGTAAGACGTGGTGCTAATAATAATAATAATAATAATAATAATAATAATAATAATAATAATAATAATAGTTTTCATGGAGATGTAAACAAAGAACGATTGTAAAGTTTAGCCGCTGCCCACACAGAATGAACATATGGACAATTCGCTAGAACAATATTTAGTTTTAGTTTTAGGCTAATATTTTTTCCGGCATCCTGGACCCCTAAACCTTAAAATAAACTCTTTTGTTAAAATCGGTAAACCCGTTTACTCTTGATTTAAACTATCAAAAATGGGCTTATTAAATTATATATAAAAACTGTGTATGTATGTGCGTGTGTGTATATGTGTGTATGTGAGAAGAGAGAATGTGTGTAAGAGAAAGAGTGTGTATGCGAGAAAGTGAGAGAGAGTGTGAGAGATAGAAAAAGAATTTTTGAGGGAGAATGCGTGATAAAGTGTGGGAGAAACTGTGTGTGTATGAAAAAAAGATAGTTTCAAATATTGGGGGAGATATTGTGTGAAAGAGAGAGAAAATCTGGGGGCATGGTAGAGCGAGTTTGAGTTAGAGAGATAGAGAGGGAGGGATTAGCTTAGAGAGAGAAAATTAGAGTGAGAGAGAGTTATGAGACAGAATTTAAGAGAGAGTTGGAGAAAAAGTTAGAGAGAAATTTAGAGAGAGAAATTGAAAGAGTGCGTTTGAGATGAAGAGAGTTTGAGAGAGAGTGAATTTGAAAAGGAGAAAATGAGTGTGAAATAAAAATAGCGAGATTGAAATACACAGAGGAGAAGAATGATTTAGAGAAGGTTTGAGAGGGAGGGAGTTTGGGAGAGAACTGTTGAGTGATAGAGAACGAGCGTCCAAGAGCTAGAGAGCCAGCATTTGAGAGAGAGAGAGTGCTTGAGAAAGAAATAGCGTTAAGCGAGAGAGCTTTTGAGAGAGAAAGCTTAAGAGAGAGCGTATAATAAATATAATGTTAGAGAAATTATGTGATAAGGAGTGTATGTGAGGGTAGATAATGTGTGAGAGAGAGGGATAAAGTGTGAGAGAGAAAATTAAAGAAAATCATATGAGGGATAGAGTGTTATAGTGTGTGTGTGTGTGTGTGTGGGAGAGAGAGAGAGAGATAGGAAGAGAGGGGAGAGAGTGGGAGTGAGAGTGTGTGAGAGCGTTAGAAGGAATGTGTGTGAAAGAGCAAGAGAAAGTGTCAGATAACGATAGAGAATGTGAAAATATAGATGTGGTACACAAACAATTGCATTATTATATTATTATTATTATTATTATTATTATTATTATTATTATTATTATTATTATTATTATTGGCACCGCGTCTTACTACCCGTTGGGTTATACGCACTTACGCTCATGTGTAATGGTAGGGTGATTGTGAGATGAAATGGAGGACCTACAGTTTAACGTGGAATCTGAACCATGGTGGAGGCCTGGCATTCCCCACATTCACAAGTTGTCTTGTCAGAGGTGAAGGAAGAGTTTGGTAATCAGATAAATCTGTGCCGGGACCGAGGATTGAACCCCGGTCCCCAGCACAGAAGTCCAACACCTTACCCCTAGACCACCAGGTCACCCACAAAATATTACAATACTTTGAAATATAATTCCCACAAAATTAGCTAATAACATGTAAACATAACTGAACTTATTATATATGTAAGAACGCGGAAAGATAGACGAAGTACACAGAACATTACATTAAATATCATATCCTCAAAACTAAGCGGTAAAATGAAAAGATAGCTTAACTTATGTATTTGTATTGTGTTACTATTAGCTAAAATGAACATAAAAAATGAACACCTAAACTCATAATGAGGTAGTTAAAATGTCTATTTTTTTAAACATAATTCAAGATCATTTTATCGTTTTCGAGTTTATGATACGCATATTTAAACATCATTTTAAAATGCGCGAAACAAGACGTAGACAATATTTCCACGAACTTAACAACTTATCCTTTTAATTTTCGAATTATGTTCAATATTATTGATTTAAATGCAAATTAACAATAATATTCCAATAAAAAATAAATGTTTATCCAGTTTAGGAATCTCAATTTATATGTGTTGTGACCAGCATTAAAAGAGAAGTATTCATCAAAAGAGAAAATTTTGATGTGTTCGGATCAGAAAATAAAAATTGTACTATTATTTTATCCAGAGAGATATATTTTATTTAGAGATTTACAACCATGTAGCAAATAACGATTTCCATGGTGACTAAACAAAGAATGAAAAACTGAAAATTCTTTATAAAAATCGGGTTTTCGTGAAAAGCTACTATTTTTACCAACATCCTGAACTCCTAAACTTTAAAATGAGTGTTCGTTTTTCAAAATATTTTCAGTTATTTCCTCGTAATTTCTATTACCCGAAACAGGCTTATCAAACTATATATAAGATAGTTTCCAGGGGTGGGGATATATGGGTTGATATTTTTTTTACTAAATTGATTCCCACTATCCCTTAACGCAGATGAAGGTATTTTTCTTCCACATTCTACTACCTAGCTGGCCTTTCGATTCAGTTTAACTTTTGACCTTTAAACCCTAGGTGGAGAGAGTGATGATTACGTAATGTCGTGTGTCTAGCTGATTGGCTGTTGAATTTCACCCTCCCTCTGCCCTATCCCTCTGAACCAATCCCCTCCACCATGACCCCTTTCCAGTGTTCCAAACATGTTGGTTCTTGTCCAAACTTGCATGTCAGGGTAGAATAGAAACGAGCGTTGGAGTTTATTTTTTATTTATTGGCGTGCAGTCCACGTATAATTTTAATCAGTTTTCTCTGGAGAGTTCAAATAGCTAATTACCACAAAACTTTTTTGTTTTAGGTGCATTTTAAGAGTGTTTGATATCCATGTTTTCTTATTTGGATGCATGTATCTCTACAAGGAAAATCTCTTCACTTTAATAGGTAGTTTTATTATATTTGGAAGAAGGTACAGGAAAGGTGGATAAAAACATATAAAAAGAACAAAAGCAATATGGCTTGTACAATGAAAAGAACACCACAGTTCACACATTACAGTCACCACTAGACAAAGAGGTAATGGTTGTCTCTCTGAAGCTATCCTTTGCGGGGGGGAACAAAATTAAAATCAAAACACAAAATTTATTTCTTAAATGTTGAGAAAAAAAACATGTTGGCCTAAGTTTAATCGGCTTTCTTTTAATTGCTGATTACCTGCTCAAGGAGTAATGGGACCAAACTAGATTAAGACTTCGATTCTTTACTTAAACACTGATTATTTATCATAGCTTATTACGTTCCAATCTTATTTAACACTAGATAGCTGTTTCCCGCGGCTTTGCTCGCGTGGAAGTTGATTATATACAAATACGAAAATATACATATGTATTTACAGATTAATTTAAAATATTACGTTACGTTGATGACCATAACGTGACCTCAGATCAAAAATAATGCAAATCCGATACAAAATCTCACCCCCTTTTTCATCCCTTATTAAATAAAATTTCCAAAATTCCTGAAACACGTATTTATTTGTTTTACGTCAATAACCGAAATACAAAATTTTGTTTATGTAACTTTCAAAATGACGGACTTTCATACATATTATCATCCCCTTTTTTGACCCCTTTGGGGTGGAATTTTCTAAAATCCTTTCTTAGTGGGTGCCTACATAACAAAATGAATATACAGTCTGAATTTAATGCTTGTAGCCTTGATAGTTTGCGCTCGGCGATGATTAATCAGTCAGTCAGTCAGTCAGTCAGTCAGGACATGTTATTTTATAAGTATAGATTATTTTTACAACTTGTAAAACACTACTTTCACTTGTTTGATTTCATTAAACTTGTAATTTTCAATGTTTGAATTTGAACGGTGTGTTATCCTCAACTCATGTTCTGATATTAATTATTTTAATATGTTGTATATGTATTTTTTGACTGATGGTCATCATTTGACTTGGTAATTAATGTTATATGCCATTAATATATTTTTAATTATTTTTTCTGTTTTATCTCACATATTTTATTCTTGGTGAAAGCACAGCTTAATGTGTTTTTCAATACTAAAGCATATTTAATTCTAACTTGTTAATAATTTTTAACTTTTTAGTAATTTCTTTAGTATTATATCCTTTCACTTTTCTATTGTTAATCTTAGGTTTGTTTCTAAGTCTTAATCATAATCATTACTGCTCCTTACTTATTTATAGTTTAGAATGTTTTCTAAAATGATACATTTTCTACGGCCATTACGGGAATCGAACCCGAGATTCAGTAGTTCCGTAGACAGACAATCTACCGACTGAGCTACTTACGGTACGTATTAACCATTCTAATACCTCACCAGTGCCGGCGATGCTGAAACTCGTGAGGCCCGTATCCCTTTATAAATTTACTTTACAAAGCATGATACCAGCATTTTGAAAATGCTATGACTAGAGCTACAAGAATATATATTAAAAAAGTGTGTCCCATTTAAAATAATAAAAGTGACCTTAACGTGACCTTAGCAACGTCAGACAAGGTCATACTAACATCAACAACTTACTTCCCCTTCAAAACTAAACAACTTTTGTTTCAAACTTTTTTTCCACAAAGCGTTGTTTTCGAGATATTTAGGTGAAAAGTTTTCAAATGAACACCGTACACTCGACCAGGATCGAACCTACCAAAGTGGGTTTAACTGAATTTTAAATTAATAAAATATAAATACTAAAACAAAATTGATATCTTAATCTTGCTAAAATAAGCCTTTCTCCGATATTCAAGAGGCTTAAGAACAAAAGCCGTTACGCTCTCGTTCCCATTATAACCTTGGACATAACACCTCCCTGCATGCCCGAGGGTACTTGGTTCATGCCTCGATAGTCGCCACACGCTGTTAAAACAATTGATGGTGTAACTGGCGGGTGACACGACACATGCGCGCGGTGATTTATGGCAGCCATGTTCCTGGTAACAGTGTCCGCGCATGCGCCCATCCATCTCTACCATAGTCCAGTGTCATAGCGCCAACGAGTGGAGAAGTGAAACAAAAAATTATAGGGTTTAAGAGGTGACGTCAGTGTTCACAAGAAAAAGCCTCAACTTTTATTCTCCATGTTTGACTAGACTTTATATGAATTAAGGCTAGGTACGATTAGGAAAAGATTGATACATAGGGTAAAAGCTTAGTTAAACTAACCGGTAAATTGTATACAAGATTAATCTCAATCCAAAAATCTCATCCCATTATATGTTCTTCACTTAAAAACGTCAAAATTAGGAGTAAAGTTGTTTTTTCAATAAAAATAATTGTTTTTGGATTTTTAAATTATGATAAAACCGTTTTGCTTGTCTTAATTCTACTGTTTAATAAATTAGAATATAGAAAATCACACCAAGATGCGACATATATTTTGAGTTGTACTATTTATCTGAGCTAGGAAATGAACTTTCTAACACAAAGGGCTTTCGCCGTATCGGTGGGAGTGCAGACTAAATGCCGGGCTCATCTAATAAGCTGGTATTCCATTGAAGAGGTCGTCAGACTTACAATTCTAGCTGGGTGTAATGAAAGTGATTTTCCCTAAATGGTTTGTTACTTTACTTCCAAGAAAATGTAGATGCAGTATCTCCCTAAAATTTAATAACCACCCCCTCCTTTCATTAGGGTAACTATAATGTATATGCCTGTACGGGGGAGAAATAAAATTAGTAAGAAATTTGAAATATAATTTCTACATGTCTGATGCATCATGAAACGTACATGAACCAATATAATTATTTATCCACGTACTAATATACGTCATTATAAGCTATTACTAATAGGGCTGGCCAAATAGTGTCAAGAGGGGTAGGAGAGAACTGAGGGCCACGCTTTATGGTGCCAAGTTACTCCGCGATCATACAGCACACGTGCAGAAAGGCTGTGTTTTCACTTTTTCATGTAAATAAAAGTACTGTACTAATTAACATTTTCTAAAACCCGCCTCGGCGGTGTTGTTGGTTAACGTACTAGTTTCACATTAGCTAGACTGCCGAGGCCAGGAAGATCGAGGTTTAAATCTTTATCGAGTGAATTGGGGGTGTTTTTTCCTAAGTGCTTTCCTACTCTCCATTCACGCAAATGCAGGCTCACTTCCTCTATATTCAACGTTCCCAATTTCTACACCATTAGCGTAATTAGTACTTAAGTGTATAGCCTAAACGGGTAGTATGCTAAATAATTAAAAGAATTTTCTGCCCCGAGATTATTATGAAGCTTGACATTTTATATTCCCTTAAACTTAAAAAATTCTCCTCAACATATTTGTCCCTCTGTCTGTACTTGGGCTATGGCTGAAATGGTTTCTATGGATTTTTTTAATACTTGATATTTAGATGTTATATAATTATACCTTGAGGCAGAATAATTCTTAATTTTAGCTATTGAACATGCATGTCCAACCCACGGGCCGCTTACGGCCCCCATGTTTGTCCTGTGCAGCCCCCATATCTAATTACCGTACTGCCAAATTGAGGAAATGAACAACAATTTAGGTTTTTGTTCTATTATATTTGGGAGTCAGCTCCTATAAATTTCATTAATGGCACCCGGTCAATTCCCCAAAATCTTGGGCAGTGTGCATCCCTCAGTCGGAGAAAGGTTGGGCATGCCTGCTTTAGAATAAAGGGTATGTTACGAATGGGTGAGTTCTATAACCAAATTATTTAAAAAAGAAAATGGACGTAACTATTTAATTCAAATTAAATTAATGAGCAGTGTTTTACATGACAAATAATATTATAGGTCTCTATATATTCTTAGGAGAAACATTGTCTAGTTTACTGATGACTGATTTTATAAAATATCTTCAATTATTTGGTTCAAAATGTGTATTTGGGGATGGCTTTACATGATAAATACAACTGTTTTACAAAATAAAAATCATTTATAAATAGTTTACTGATAACTATTTCTAGAAAATATTATTTTTTTCAAAAGAGATGTCTTACAAACGTATCTAAACCACTTAAAATAAATAAACAGTAAAATTAATCAATTTTAAAAACAGAGTTGCAAGATAAGTCAGTTTGAATTAGAAATATATTCATATATTTCAGTGGAATAGAAGTTTCTTAACTTTACTAAGAAAACTGGTGAGGCACAAGAAATGTTACGTTATCACAAAGTGAACAGACCTAACACTAAACCAATAAAAATAGGTCATTGTTTTAAGAACAAGTAGGCAGGTGCACATACATTCAAAAAATATATGTAGTTTAATACTTTTAATAACCACATTTCATTATCCTTTTGGTCTATATAAGCTGCAATAGTGTAGTAAGGACAAAGAAGGTATAATTTAGTGGAAATATACTCACATATGAATGTTGGGAAAGTGGGAAACCATTTAGGAAAACCACACTCTAAGTACACACGGTAAGGATTCAAACTCTGACCCCCTCAGAAAATCAAATTAATTGAGCAAAACACTTATACCACATGCCCAACATTATAGGTAGTTTGTTCTCCAATTTGAGGTAAATATTCTGCAGTGGACTGTAAAATTTAAAATTATTTAAATACAAAAGAATAAACATTTCCCATGAATATAAATAATAATATCAAGCTAATCAGGTGATTTCATATCTATTATTTGATGCCAAAAGATACTATTTTGATAATATTAAATATAAGTATTTAGTAAAATTGTTAAATGATGTACCTACTCCCGGAGAAATTGTCCATCTAACAATCACTGTTGTCCCCCCTTAATATTCAAATGAAGTTATCTTGGAGCAAAAGAAAATATATCTCGTCACGTTTAGAATCATGTTCAGTTGTAAGGCTATACCTATCTCCATGTTCTTTCTGACAAGTCAACATCATGTTTGACCTATATATGAGTATGGAGAACATTATTATGGCCCTTTTTTTTTGTTAGCACCACGTCTTACTACACAATCTGGCCGTAACTTATTGGCCCGTAATCGTGTCCGGGTTGTTTTGAAGGCCTGTTGCAACTACGTGGGGCCAATGTTCAATTCTTGGTGATGCCTACAATAATGAATAAAATTATCTGTATCTTCTTATAGCCTGAAAATTATCTTTGTTGTTGTTGCTTTCTTTATTCAGCTAAGTCATTTTAGACACTTTTTTAAAAATATATATTAAATAGTATATTTAAAACATTTTACGGTTCCAACTTTTATACTGGTTCAGGTAACATTTTGGATATAGATAATATTATTAAATTTGATGAATTCCACGGGTATCTCCTACAGTAAAATATAGAGGAAGTGCGGTTAATATGGAATACCATTTACTTTTTAATTAATAGCAAAGCGTATTTCCACATTTTGTCATTGAGTTCCATATTAAACTTATAATTAATATTATTTAAACAATTTAAGTGTTTAAAGCAAAATTAATAACTTTTAATATCCTGTAGGAGCACTTAAAAGAGATGTGAAACAAATGAGGGCAATATGAAATAGAGAGGGCAATATGGAATACTACACATTTTTTATTAAAAGAAATATTTATATTTACTATAACTAACAAATGGTTCATAAGAAAGTGTAAAAAAACATGCAAATATTATATGTAAAACAATAAAATAGTAATATTAACGAATCATTGAAATAATACATTGTAATAAAAATAAATTATTAATAAATTAGTATTAATAATGAATTGTTACAATATAAAAGACTAAAATATTGGAACAGGCGTCATTGTTTTCTTAATAGATTTCTTGGGCGTTAGGAAAAATGTTTAAGCTTACGTTGACAAAATAAATCATTTGAAAAATACTTTAAAAATATGTGGGTATCGTGGAATAGTAGTATTCCTTATTGCCCAACTCGCCATTTTTGAAAACAATATTTTTGTTAGGTTAGTTTATTGTAGAATAATGTTTTAACTCAAATATAAGCATGATTGAGTCTTAACATACTGATTTGATTAGAATTAATATGAACCGTTTAGTAAAGAAATGTAGCATAATAAACACTAGCCTACAAAAGTTTTTATGAAAACCAAAACAAACAATCGTCTCCCACAAAACAATCAGTTGATCTGTCGAAGTAAGGGCGTCACTAGCTGCTTAAAATTGTTTTCTGTAATAGTTGAAATATTTGACGATAGATTGTGACACTTAATATATGAGAAACAATGGTATTCCGTATATCCCGACTATTTCATAATACCCGCATCTCCTCCACCTAGTTTTGAATCCCAGAGGAAAAAAAAGTCATATTAATTAGAGTTGGGACTCTTTGAGTCCTCGAATACTCTAATCTCTCGGGTCCTCAAAGATATTCCAGATTTGAGGATTAGAGAAATTATCAGTTTCAAGATTCGATAAAATAAATCTTTTCTTGTTCCAACTTTGAGTTTGAACTTGTTTTATAGATTTAATACTGAAAATATTGTTGGCTCAGCCCCAACATAAGTTTAGTAAAAACTTCACAACCAGACCCCAGACGATTAATTTCACACTAAACTGAAAGTATGAATGTTATAAAGGATACATTAGATATAAAAACATCCCCATGGTGTGATCCCGCAAGTGAGCTATACTGACCGAGGGGCTGCCATCGTTAATACTGATAGTGCCAACATTTGCTGATAAAGGGTGTCATGTGATCAGCACAACGAGCCCTCCAGACATTATTATCCATTTTTTAAACTGAAGCTGATATTTATTTATTCAAGTAGCTCCTCATTTTTCCACACGAGGCTGAGTTTGACCTCATTACAGACCTACTGCTTCACAAATATATTTTGGAGGCGCAGAGAGTTGAACCCGGAACCTTTGGATGTGTAGCCATTAGCTCGGACCACTATACTACATTATATATATAATCATTACCATTTAGTAATCATTGCTATTTTCAATTATTCTTTAATATACCTCCTCTTAGTTATATTCATATTTTTTTACAAGGTTCAAAATTGAATTTGAGATTCAGGATTTAGAGGTAGAAGGAATATTAGGATTCATAAAATTATTGTTTTGAACCAATTAGCCTAACCCAGGAAGTGAAGTAGGGTGATAGTCCAAAGACAATAAATTTTAATAATTAAGACGTCACTTGGGCTCAAATTAATTAATATGAGATCTAAAGTTAGCCTCTCTAGCCACTCGACCACGAGGACTGAACGTTTAAAGGGAAAGGAGGTTGTATCCAATTATTTCTATAACGCATGTGTATGGTCTGTTCTAATTTGTCGGGTTCAGCGAGAGGTTAAGCAAAGTCGTGAGGAAAGAGATGCCCTCACAGTGATTGTACACAAAGCGGTTGCGAATATATAAAAAAAAGGAAGCACTCGGCATCGAACCATAACCAAACGTAAAATAATTGATTGAAGTTCTACCGTGAAACGTTTAAAAAGCCTATATCAGTGTTGCAAAATGCGAGTAGCAAGTATCCTAGTTAGTAGCGTCGTATTTCATGGTAGCTACAGGCAGGTAGTTAGTTTCCTCTGGACGAATCAGAGACGGGACTACTAATTTAATGCCGAAGGAGGAGTAGCTTTAATTAAGTTCCTATCCCAATATATAGGTCCTCGGCAAGAACATAGCTATAAATCACTTTGTTTCCACTTCAATTACGCTGTTTGGAATTGAATCACGTACAAAGCCGGCGAATGAGCTGGCAATCTGTCTACCACGTTGACGTCTGCATTTCACCACGAGTAGCGGATTGCTAGGAGATGGGTCATAGACGTAGGATAGCACTTTGATTAAGTTTGTTTTATGTACTTTACTGCCAACACTTACTAAGAGCGATTTTAGCTTACCATATTAATGTTTCATGGACCTTTTAGTTATCTATTTTAATATTTTAATAAACCTTATGCCCTTATAACCCTTATAACTTAAAAAAAAAATTCAAGACAAAGTTAAATTTACACAAATTGGACACAGATTTAGATTCAAATAAAACAGAAACAGGCCAAAAGTTTCATCACAAATTAAAATATTAAAAAAACTATTTTTTATTAAAAAAAATATTGCAGACCTACATTGTTGTTACTGTATTCTATTTGGGAGAAGGTACAGAAAAGGTGGATGGACACACATAATAAAGAACGAAAGAATATGACTCTTATAATGAAATTAAGAACACAGTTCACAATTGACATTGCTCCCATTGTGCAAAGAGGTAATGGCTGCGTCTTGAAGAAAATCGATCTTCACCACCAAATCCCCAGACCTAGATTTCATTATATCAGTACTCATCAGGAGGGAATATTGAACACACAACGCAACTTCCTAAAAGATAAAACTAAAAAACACATACTAAAGAGAAGTAAATATGTAATGAATGCTAGGACACTTAGATAGGAACATATAAAAGAACTAACAGAAAGGAAAAACCCAGGAAATAGATATTGTTGTTTCTGTGAAAGTTGTTTCTGTTAATAAATCTTAAGTGTGAAAGACCAACGTGCCCATTTCAGTTAATTGTTGTCGTCTACGTCGTTCATTTGATATATTTTAACTGTAATTAAATCGAAACTTGTTCAAGGTACTGACTGGCATAACCAATGGGAAGAGACCTTTGGGAAAACCTACACGTAATTGGGAGGATAGCATTAGAATGGACCTGAAAGAGATAGGGTATAATGAGGCGGACTGTATAGCTTAAGATAGGGATAGGTGGCGTACTTTTGTAAGTGCTGCAATAAACTATCGAATTCTTAATGCCATAAAGTAAGTAAGTAAGTAAGTAAGTAAGTTGGTAAACGGTTTCTTAGCTCTTCTCCTAGAAAGGGTTTGTCCAATTATTTCAAAATCATCACTTTCATCCTCATCTTCCTTAGATTAGATTATTTAAATCACTATTAGTAGTGTGTGTGCACCATATCTCATTACTATATCAGGTATGTAAGACCTAATGGGATAGGGTGATTGTAGTCAATTGTGATCACATACAGAATACACCCATAATCACATGAAGTTAGGATGTAAAGCCACAAAGTATATTACTCCAGTCTCTCATAAAGTCCTGCAAGATGAAACTCAGCTCCATGCAAGTAAATATTCGATTATCCTGAAAAGTCTTCATCGAGTACTGTATGGTATTATCTTTTAAGCTTAGAGTAGCACATCAAAGTAGGTTTGATACCTTTCAGTGTAAACAGAATGCACACTCTTAATGTATGTATCGTTAAAGAAATTAACTGGAGAGGAAAACAAATTGACGTGTAATCAATAAAAGTCAATATGTCAATAGTCAATAACTGTAGGTTTGAATTTGTTTTCATCACATAATAGAACATACCTTGGCCAGTTATCAAATGAAGATATGAGATGTGTAGAGGTGACCTGGTGGTCTAGGGGTAAGGTGTCAGACTTCTGTGCTGGCGGCCGGGGTTCAATCCCCGGTACCGGCACAGATTTATCTGATTTCCAAACCCTTCCTTCACCTCTGACAAGATATTTTGTGAATGTGGGGAATGCCAGGCCTCCACCGTGGTTCGGATTCCACGTTAAACTGTAGGTCCTTCATTTCATCTCACAATCACCCTACCATTACACATTAGCGTAAGTGCGTATAACCCGAACGGGTAGTAAGACGCGGTGCTAATAATAATAATAGTAATAATAATGAGATGTGTAGAGCAGAACCTATTTAATGATTTATCAAATTGAGACAAAGTGGTTGTCATCATATCACAGGTACAGTTTTAACTACCCTGGAAACATTACATTTCACGCCACTGTAACTGACCTCATATTAATTAAAATGTTATAAACGTATGTGTTTATTGTAGTTGTTATTATAATAAACGTGTTTCTTTTATGTGATGTTATAGAAGATTGATTTTTTCATTTTTGAGTGTAAAAGAGTTAGTTTTCTCCTACTATGTATTTTTACCATTTTGGGTGGTTCTGACTATCAAGATGGCTATCTCCTCCAGTGTTATGGTCAGTTGTACGTCTACGACCCTCTGTTCGTCCCTGTGTGGGATAGGCCAGCCCTACTGTCTCCTACGTGTCAGAGAATCACAAGTATATAGTTAGTTAATTGCAGCAAGTGTACAGGTCACGTAGCGTAATCGCCGGAGGTTACCAACTTGTAGAGCACGTAACCACTGGAAGCCAAACACTTTGTTACACCACGCTTTACAAATTAGGAATGTGGTTTTTTAGCTAGTGTTCCAGTATAAGATGTAAAAAAAAACACTTTAAGTAAAATTGTAAGAAAAATAATTAATTGTGCAAAGAAAAATAAGGAATAAAAATTAAAACTAAATAATAAGTACTAAAATAACCATTTTAGTTTTTATCATCATCATCATCATAATCATAATAATAATCATCATCGTCATCATAATCATCATCTGTTTCCAACCGGCTGGATCAGTTTAGTAAAATGCCTTCATCTTCCTTTAGTTTTCTACCATTCTTCCGACTTCAATCGCTTCCATTCTTCGATTCTCACTTGCACACTTTCCCATCTAATAAATATATAAATGGTATGGTGGACCGCACGCATTAAAATAGAGAAAAATACTAAAAACTTGTGAAATCTGTGAAATGTAATAATATACCCTCTTGCAGAAACATCCACCATATAGCATAAATATAATATAAACTGTTATAAAAACATAGATAAAAGAGGAGCATCTCTGTCCACCAGAAATCATAGGTATTTCATAAAATTTTATGTGTTTGCTTTAATATCCGATATTATTGGTCTTATAAAAATATATTCCAGATTATAATGTTTTTTATATAAAAAATACTACAACTTTACAATGATGTCATTTCGTAGCTCAAATAGCTGTGAATACATGATTAAAATTTGATATCTTTGCTATTTTAAAGTGCCTTAAAGCCATTATCTTAGGAAAACGAGAGTTGCCTTTTTTATAGCGTTAAACAATGTTTAGATAAAAAATATAATTAAAATCATTAAAGTAGATATTGAGAAAATCGATTATATCTATTTTTGCGCTTCATTAAACTATCTTTAATTTTAGGATTAGATATCTAGTTCCAAAAGCTACTCGGAGGGACCTTAGAAAACCTATAAACCAAGTCTTCCTTATCGATAAAATGGTTTCTGTTCTATTTGAAGACACAGACAAGTAGACTGATGGTGACCCAAAAACAACTTTTTCGATTTTGAAGGGTCACAAAATGCCAACATTTATCAAAATCGTGATTTCAATTTTTTTTATTTAATTTTTTTGCGATCACAATATTTCTCTCCTCAAGGGGTCGAGGGTAAATAAAAAGTAAAAAATATAACTCAAACGAGTGGTAAGACGTGATGCTAAAAAAATTAAATAAAATTTGTATAAATGTTGACTGCAAAATTAAACGTTTTTATTTTCTTAAAGGCTTTTCTTACCATCGCAATACTAAACAAATCCACTTGGCCACCGTTCCGAGTTTCAGTTTCATTAAAATTTTCAAAATAATTAGAATGTCCCAAAAGATATTTTAAAACATGCCTCTTTTCTATATTTAGTTTTGTAATATAACAGTACATTTATGAAACAGGTTGTCAAAAAAAATTTACCTACGTTAAACTGTCGAAATAATACGTTTCTAAAAGCCTTTGTACTAAGAGTTTCATACATACTTCTAAATACAAAGCGCAGAACGTAAAAAATCATAATTTAGTGTTCAATGTCAAATTTTAAAACTGTACGTATGGACATCCACAGCCCACAAAATTTTAATAACGCGTTTCAAATAGGTATTTCATCTTGGTCCTTACAGCTTGACCGTTGCCACATCAATTACCACACCTCACGCAAGCGAGCAAAGTCCCCAACATTTTTTTAACTGCCGATTTGATGGTAATAAAGGGACAGCTTTCACCTTTCGCCTGAGCTGCACTCGTAAGAGTTCTTGAAAAGTTACGATGTATTTCAACGCTGACTCGTTGACCTCTTCCCGTATTTTATGCGCCACTCCATAAATGTTACAATGCAATTTTAGAAATAGATTTGAGACAGCGAAGGAGGGACTACGCGAATACACAGCGAATCAGGGTAGGATGAGAAAGACGTAGAAATCTGTGGGGAAGGACAAGAAAAGAATAGCAGATAAATACTTAGGTAGCGTGAGTTCATAGACTCCTGCACTAGGTAGATGTAAACTGATTATTTTTATGTTGTAGGTAAGACAGAGTTGAGTTAACTTAGGTGGTTATATCTTGGGAATTGCAACATCATATATTACGTCGGATCAAGGATTAAATTTTAGTTACTAAATACTATATTTATATTAATAAAATATTGAGTTTGTTTGTCTGTCATGAACATATCTACAGCACGCAGAAGTGTGACAGTTTAAATTAGAAGCCCCTGTGAATAAAAATGTCCACCTCAACGATGGATGTTTAGGTGCAGTCAATATTATCATCATCTTACTATATTATTAGTATTATTTAGAATTCATTGAATCTAGAGCAAAACCTCGACAATATGGACTTCATTAATTTGTAAATAATGTAGTATTTATTTTATTAGATAGGTCCATTAGGCATCTAGACTCAGACTTATGGACCTAGATTAACTAAAGGGTGCAAATATGCCACAGGGCAAGTACAGAAATGGCGCAACTTTGAACTCAATATGCTCTTTGAAATGCACCTTTTTATTTGCTATGTTTTTATATTCACTAAACAAGAAGTAAACTGGAAATAAGCCCTATAGAGATTGGAGAAGTTACCGTAACGTCATCACTGGCACCTTTTTATGTACTAATCTGTTTAAGTAACTTACTTCCAACGTCAATGGTGCTTTAAGTAAAACCTTTTTTTTAAATAGCAAAAAAATACCAATATTACAAAATATTTTTCATATGAGCAATCAATTAAATTAGAGTTGGCATATTTATTGGTGCTTTTACAAACAACACAATTAATGTCTTGGAATTTAGTGGATAGTAAAGCTCTTTAGATATAGAGAAATGTTCCAAAGCATGTTTTTTATTTGATGCTGTTTTATTTCGTTTGATGTTAGTTTGTTTTATAACAACGAAAGGAATGCCGTTATATGAATGTAAAATTAAATAATACCCGAGAAGTAAGAGCTTTGTTAATACCATAGATAAATCTATATTGAAAAAAAAAAGTGTTCATACAATACTTACGCTCTCTTAATTAATGAATAATTATTTGTAGTACAGTAAGCTAAGTGTACTCTGAGGCATTTCGATTATATATTGCCATTATTTTTAATCTATAGAAGTGACGTGATTTAAAAGCTTACACTACTTTGAGGGGGAGAAAATACGACTGATATTGGATCTCAAATTCCACATGTTATTTTTAGATATTACGTATTTAGATGCACCCTTCAAAATTTCGCCTGCACATCTTGATTTTATAAGACCACGTCTTACTACCCCTTCAGGTAATACGCTTGTGTTGTAAAATCACTGGTCTTCAAACCAATAGCGATTATCCAATACTGGTCGTCTAGAGTCTAGATCGTAAAATAATAACTAAATCTGCTAAGGAAGTTGAATTGTTTCACCACACTGTGACGTAATTTGCCACCCTACCATGTATTTCTCTATATTTTTTAAAATTTTTGTTAAGAGTTTCCAATTTATTTTCGTGTGAAATTAAGCACTTCAAAGTTCGGCCGTTGTATTGCCGGCCTGACAAATAATACTATTTACATCCATTCATTAAAGTAAAAGGACTGAAGGAACAACGTATAACATTGTTTTAAATAATTTAAATAAGGAATTTTGACTTAAGGAAGAACACTTACCTTTTATTAGATATATTATTTATCGTTCCAAGAAGTTTGTTGACTCTTGTTATATTTATTTTGAATGTCGACCATGATTGATTTCAACGCAAGCGCAGATCTGTCAAACAAGTGAGTAGCGAGTCTCGTGATTGTAAAAGAAGAAAAAAGAGGAAACACGGCTAGATGTAAATAATTCAAAACTAGCGCGCTTTTCAATTCTTACAAATAGAAATAAACATTTAATTCTTTAAGAAAAACATTGTTTACGTTCATTGGTATATATTTCAATATTTATAATATTAAACCTGCATTGTATGTGATTTTTATCCCTAGTCCATAGCCAACATTTTATCTTTTGGTTTAATAAATTAGTTTTCTCTTTGGACTTGGAAGTAAAAAAAAATAGAAAATTTTTAAATATGATTTTGGAAGACTTTCGGTAGGAGACTGGGTCTTCTTCCTCGGTGTTGGTCAAACATGGGAGCCAAATCTGTGGAGCTCTTAATTTAAATTATTTTTAAAGTGAATTAATGGTGGTAAATTAAAGTACAAGTAACAAATGGAAAGTTAAGTAGATGTGCAAGAGCTAGACTGTTTAATTTTGTTTAAATTGTGGAAGAATTAGCATTACTAAAGTGAAACAAATTTCCGAAGCTTGTGTTGTTTCAGCATGGACTAATTCATGGGTAAGGTCAAGCCAACTCTTCAACTTTAAATTCACGTGTTTTTTTTTACTTCTATCAAAAATCAGAGTTCCTGTAAGAACTTTAAGAAAGACTAATTCAGAGAATTAAACAACATTTTATTTTATGTCTAAATATTGTGTTTTTTTGTTTCTCTTTTTTTTCAACAATACTTTTTTTTTTGTCAAATTAGAATTATAACTATCCGGAATTACACAGGTAGGATTGGGATGTGGTAAAGAAAGAAGCACCAATAACCCCACAAATGTTCCAATAATTGTTATTTTATACATTTATCTTTATTGTAGTCTAAATCATATTTTATTTTTAACAATCCATTTTTATTTAAATTGTTGATGGTTTACTTTAAGTATTTCACAGTGGTCTCGAGTATTGAGTGTCGTCGCGCCACTGTCTGGATTAGCCGAGGTAAATGTTTCTTTTATTTTTGATTATTATTTTTCTCCTAGATCCTAGGAGTGGCGCCCAACGAATAGCACAATTTTTATACATCTTGACATTAACTGTTGTTATGTAAACAAGATTCAGAAGACACTGATATTAGATACAGAGTAAATTATAATTTATATATAACACTAATTTTATTTTATTTTTCACCACAAAACTGCCACCAAGATCAGCATAAGTCGCTATCCTGATGTAGGAAACTATTTTAATATTATTTACTTTAGTGATTTGTTTTTTAATCTTTAAAAGGTATTATTATAATAAAAACGACTACGGGTTTTAAATATTTTGTGTTTAAAGGTTTAATTATCATAATAACGTAATTCTTTTTACCAACTGGTCCAAGCGTTATATCGAGGAGCTTTGATTGAAATCAGGATGATCTTGTAAATTGGCAATGCATTTATAGAGTTGTTTTAATATGATTGAAACCTCCACTAATCTAATGAACGTTGATTTGAATGTTCTGTTGATATTTAAGTTTTATTTCCCATCTCTCTCGTTCGATGACTATATAGATATTGTGATGATTTGCTATATTTAAAGTATTTTAAAGAACTTTTCGGCATTTATAATTTTAAATTAATAGGTAAGTTAGTGAATATTATGTCTATGACTGTTTTAATTGGGGAATACTATCCCAAAATGCAATTGAGGACTTATACAAAAACTTGTTTTAAAAGATAGGCGATTTAAACAACTCGGGTAGTAAGAATTAATATAAAGTCTAGGTTACATCCTCAAGCTTACGACAAGCAACGTTAATATTAGAGGACATATTTGGGAAGTTCTATTATTTTTTTTTTTTTTGTGAACCAACTAAGGTATTTTTGACATAATCAATTATTTCGATAGCTATTTTTATTTTGCCTATCTTCAACCATTACGGCAGGATCTAAACAACGAGTTCTTATTTTAAATTTAACTTTTTTGGAGATAGGATAACTTCACATTCTTTTGTGATAGAAGAACTATTCTCTGTGAACATTTCTCAATTACTGAAAGGAGTAGGCCTATATAGGTATCTGAAGGGCTAATTAAGCCATATTTAACAAACCTCTTTTAAAGGACCAAAGGGAATCCATATTTATTTTAATATATGGTTTTATATTGTGATATGTGACTCGCGATACGGCGCCAATTATGATGATACGGCATTATATATTGATATTGCCATGTGATTGACCACTATTTATAATGATATCTGGGTTTTATGATGATGATGACTCATGCATACCTGACTGTGCCCTTGTAGACTGTGGTGTGATCTGATTATATATTATACTTATAATTATGAAATGCGCAAGACTTTTGATATTGCACACGATTTATTTAAATAAGTACACCTTCGCTACTGAAGATATGATATGGAATGTCACAGTTTATTGTTAAATTAAGGATTGTTATTCTGTGATATTACACGTTCCACTTTCTGAGTACTGTCTGCTGTATATAATTGTGTTACTGCTGCTTATTAATAATTACCGGCACTGTATAAATTTATGTTACTGCTTATCAATAGATTATCGGCACTGTTTTAACGAGTCGCGTGATGGATCGAACTCATTTTTTGTGTATCACTATATGGATTCATACGTACAGTACAATCTGCTTATATATAACCTACCTCTTGCCTCCTTAACCCTTTGTCCTCAGTTTTCAAACTAACAGAAAAACCCCTGGCAATCTGGTGTGGAGGCTGGATTCCTATTGGGTATAAGGAACCAGCACGTCATATACATTTTTCTAAATACAACGGAGTTGATCTTAAAAACAGTGTTTGCAGCACAATATATTGACATTATTTTTGAAGACGCGTGATTCTCCACGGATGAAGTATTAAAAGGATATTTTACATACAGTTTTTTAAAGAAAAATACACTTCATTCTTAACTTTTTAAATATATGAGAGGGGTCCAAAACAGTATCATTACAATTTCCATAAGCGTCCCTTCCGGATCAATTTTAAGAACGCAAATGATTTTTTTTTAAATATTAATTGACTTTATTTTTTGGACATCAAATACAATTCAATATGAAACATTTACAATTAACTATTGATTATTCACTTGAAATTGATCTGAATATTATTTAAATAACAAACTTGTATTGTTTTATTATTACGAAAACTATGTACTATATATCGTCATGAAGATGACCCAACAAATGCGTATTTTAACCATTGTTTAGTTTGTTTAATGTATTTTATTGTTAAGTTATGTCACATTTTACTGTCTTCAATTGCGAGTAGCTAATATTCTATGTTCAATGAGTTAATTACAATGCCACAATAATTATATTAAAATATCGAATTTCACAGAAAGTCTTAGTATTTATTTACTAGTCACTGGTATTATGTGTACTTGTGTTAAATTCCACATCTATAGATCCTATGACACCTGGTGGTCTCGGGGTTAGTTACAATGATTACCAACATCATTGAGCAAGGTAATCCCTTTAGATGGCGTTTCACACAACTATAAATGTAATTTCTGTACGCCCTTACATCGGCTCAATCCAGTTAAAGGCTAGGACGTAGTGTAAGGAAGGGTGTTTACAGTTTACTAATTACACTAATGGTTTTAGGGATCAGGAAAGTTACATTTATAGGAATTGTAATAAGCATTTGCGTGGAGGGAGAGTGAAAATCAATCTAGGGAAAACCACCCACATTACACTCGACCGAGATTTGAAACTCAATCTCCCCATCATCGGCAGTCTAGTCTACTATGAGAGTAGCGCGCTAGACCATGCGGCTACCGAACCGGGTCGCATATATTTGTTTTCTTTAATGAATATGGAACCAGGTGTTTTAACCACTAGTCCAACACAAATAGTGTGATAGAAAATAACCACTCGTGACAGAGCATACATATGAATATGTAACTGTTTTTTTGAAAACAAGAAATCCTTATATTCTTAGTTACTAGAGCGTAAACTTCGTGCCAATAGCGGATGGAATTAGCGTGGTCATAGGAGGGATGGGAGGGGCCTCCACTTGTTTTTTAATCTTTCCGCAATGAGTTGGGACTACCAGGAGTTGGCTTCTCGCATATGATCTGGTTCATTGCAAGGTCGTGAGGGCATAATTACACCTGTACGGGCTAGGGCAGCGAACCAAACCTGTTCCTTTAGCGATATACGTTTTGGTTCCTGACCTATGAAGGAACTGGCCCGGAACGAAGATTTTTACCTCGTATCGACCGAATGATTTAGCCCCTCCAGGATACTGTGAGAAGTCGTGAGTAGACAGACTCTGGGTTCAAGGTTTCACCTATTGATCTGACGGGAGAGAAGGGGGTGACGGTGTATTTCTCACCCTCATTCCCTGATATATATAGCATATTTCCTTTGATACATATCTTCACTCATTCTATGGCCCTTTAACGTAAACCGTTTACACACAGCGCACTCGTTGAATGACTAGCGACAACTCGCATCGGTGGCCACCTGGTCTAAGGTGTTCACTCTCTCCATATCTCCATAGATTGGACTGTCGATGACGAGGAGCTAGAGGTTCTAATTTTAATCGGGTGTACTGAGGGTGGTTTATCTAAACAATAAGGTTTTCCACTATACCTCCACCAAAATTTGGGTACATATCCTTTAAATATACCCTTACTCTTCCTTAAAACTACAAGCGTAATTAGTACATAAGCGTAGAACCCAAACGGTTATTTTTACATGGTGCTGATAAAAAAAAGATTGGACTGCCGATTACAGGGAATTTGGGATTAGAATCCTGGTTAGTTGTACTGGTTGAATTTGGTTTTTCATTAAATAGTTTTACACTCTCCATTCACATACATTTTGGTAAACTTTCTCTAAATTAAACCTTTCTCCTCTCAATCACATTAGTTTAATATGTACACATGCATACAACCAGAATATATTATGAAATGTACTAACAAAAAAAAAAGAAAAAATTTAAAGATAATAGTAGCTAACCTTTTCCCATTGCACCCATATTAATGAGAACGTTCCCATTGATTCACAGGTGTGTAAAGTAACCCACAAAGTATACGATGGGATTCTAGCTCTGACCTTTATCATAAATGATGACCTAGCACAACACGGTCTAGATGCCTTAGAACGTCTGGCCAAAAGGATTATCTACTCACGGGTTATTTTATTTGTAAATATATTTGATATATTAATAATTAGTTAATAAGTTTATAAAAAAAATTAAATAAGTTAAGTCAAATAAGTAAAGGCCAATTGTGAAAGTAAAAATATACATAGTGTTGTTTAACTTTTAGAGCTTACTGTCAGAAAGGAAAATATTGTATTGTTTTTATTATTGATAATCTATTCTTTTTTTCAAATATGGCTTATGTTTAATCAGTGTTTTAAAACAAATACAAGAAGCTATAAAGGTAAATCTATCTTTACTAGGTCTATTAATTGTTAAACAGAGAGTAACCTAAAAAAAATACAACGAATATTCAGAGCTATAATCTTTTCTATAGAAAACTTGTTCCATTAAATCAAACATAGTCATAAAAATCATCATTTCGTCACCAGAGAATGCAAGTGTTCTATCTCCAAAATTGTTAAATTTGAGATATTTGGTATATACGTTTATTTAGAATACATATGATTCACCTGCGGTAAAATTGAAACTACTATATAATTACTTAAGAAGATACAAATTCGAGTTGTCATCTATTAACATTGGTTTTATTATACACAAGGTCAAACATTAATTCTCTATTACAAAAAAGTGAAAAATGGACTTAGAACACTTGCATTCTCGGGTGACGATTTTATGATGTGTAAGAAAATTATGTGTATGTAAATAAAATATAAATACTGTATGTAAGTGTACTGGGTACTGTTTTTGACCTCAGGCTACCTCCAACATTTCCCTCCCTCTTTATCCCCTCCAGGTAGATTGGGTGCTTCTACCTTGCACCATGATTTCCCTCTCAAAGTGAAATGAACCCAGCATAACCAAACATAAGCTAACCAAACATAGCCTAACTTAGCCTAGCCTTGCTCTTTCTCTAAGAACTAATTTTACCTTGGGCATACTTTACTTAGTACTTAACGTTTAGCTGGATTGCTTATACTGAACTGTAGTCAGGTGGCGATTTAATATTATACTACCTGCTTCGGTGGCCGAATGGTCAAAGGCGTCACTCTTGCAATAGATTAGACTGGAACTATTAGGAGATCGAGGTTTGATCCCAGTTGGGTATGCTGAGGTTAGTTTTTCATAAATGGTTTTTCACTCTCCATCAACGCAAATTATGTTTCACTTCCTCTAAATTCAATCTTCCTAACCTCTAACATAATAGAGTAATTAATTCATAGGCCTATAACCCAAGCATGTAGAAAGACGTGGTGCTAAAAAAAGTTATAGGCCTAGTAATATTCTTTCTAGTCGAATCAATGGTACCCAATCCAACAATCTCTCACATAAAAAGTGTCCAATCCACCATCATCCATTTGTATCTTATAAATGTAACCACTAACACTTACTAACACTTCATTAGGATGTGAGAGTTTCATTTTTATTTTTAACGTTTGAAGTACAATTTTTTTGTAAATTCTTTAAATTAAAGTTGGTTTAAAAATATAACTAGCTTTTTACTTCAAAAAGAAAAAAACGTTACCACACGTTAGACAATCCTAATTAGCCACAATAGGGACATGTATTATTCGAAAATAAAGTCAAAAATCCATATGATATCAAAGTCAAACAACAACTGATAATTTAGGAAGTGTAATATGATGGTGAATTAATGTTTTTTAAGCTCAACCTCAACTACTTAAGCATCTTCCAACGCTATAGCAACCGCAAATTTATTTATTTCCACATGTTTCCTTAAAGTCGCTATTAGTCTTCTTTGTCTCAACCCACCCATACTTACATAATCTCTTAAGTGTCTCCATTTACTTGCACTTGTCTTAACCCACCCATACTTACATAATCTCTAAAGTGTCGCCATTTATTTGAATTAGTCTCAACCCACCAATACTAACATAAACTCTAAAATGTCGCCATTTATTTGCACTTGTCTTAACCCACCCATACAAACATAATCTCTAAAGTGTCGCCATTTATTTGCACTTGTCTTAACCCACCCATACTTACATAATCTCTAAAGTGTCGCCATTTATTAGCACTTGTCTTAACCCACCCATACTAACATAATCTCTAAGGTGCCGCCATTTAGTTGCATTTTCCTCCATCCAATTTTGCTCCATGAAGGATATCATGAAAGGACAATATCAAGGTTATAATCAACTATATTTTAAAGAACTGTAGCATTACGGTTGATTGACATGATATTGCGAAGATAAAATCATAGCAACATTGTTCCGAGTCTCTTCTAGTAATGTTGCAAGAAGTTACATGATGTTTGCCGGTAAGCCTTGAGAAATATTTCGTGATGTAGGTTGGTCTGAATAAACGTTATCTTATATTTAAAAGTAGTTTTAGGTTAAAGGTTTTTTTACAAATATTCCATTGATTAAGTTATGCTTGACAGACTAAAACTAATCAATTTATACCAAAATCGGTTGTGTTAAGCGTATTTTACTCTCCTATTGGATTTACATACTTATTAAATGAAAATGATCATACACTTTTCCTTTTTATCTGTCTACATTTAACCTCTAATAGCATTGTTCTACAGTCAACCCAACTGCATAACTTGTATTGGCTTGATTCCTGATATAGCCAGAATTTATTTTACAGGTAATATTGAAGGTTATTTTTACATTTTGATTCTTCATCTTAATGGATGAGAAACCGGTAAAGTTGGAGCTGTGTTATGTTATAGAATTAATTTATTTTATGTGTTTGTTCAGAGAAATCACTTTACATTTTCATAAGAAGCATCATTAATATCTTTTGAGTTCACGTAGCCAGTATAAAATCGTTTTTCCACCAGAAGCAATTGGTGTATGTCTGAAGGAACACTCTTTCTTTCACGGGACAGATTAATAAGACATACTTTAATAATCATTTATCGCAATTTACATAATTACACGTAGCACAGAACACAACCCTTCTCTGGGCCAATATTTGTGTTTTTGTCCATCCACGTGATAGTGTTTTAGAGGGTGACCAAGAATATCTTAGGCCTATTAATGTTTCAACCCAGAAGGTACTTCTATGAGTATATAAGATCGACAAATAAAGAATATTTAGAGTAGACCTAGGAATAGCCAGGAAATATTGGATAGGGATTAGAATTCACCTAAAATTTAAAAAAAGGTTGTCGCCATATCCAGGGTGATTATTCGTAATTTTTTGTGGGGTTATATCCTACTGTTCTATAAAACAAGTCGTTATACACCCATATGCACTGGTTTTTAACCAAGTCCTTCCAAAATTACTCCTTATGTGGTTAGCGAGAGTAATATTTCGATTTTAATAGTGTTAGCGCAAAGAACTACACCATTAAACTTTATATTTTTTGTGTAACTCTATTTACAAGATCTATTTTACGAAAGGCATGTACGAGCTAAATGATAAACGTTCCTATCTAATTTATGATGTAAATAATTTCCCATGGAATTAGAAAAAAATACCTACATTTTATATTTTGTTACACACGTCTTTCAAAGATGTTTCTTGATATCACCTATTATTGGTTCCTAGAGTTGTTTTGATTTTATAATTATTATTATCTTCATTACTACTATAACTTTTGCACTGAAAAATTAGTTTTAAGTGATAAACATCTATCTTCCAAAATTTATTTTACACATAATAGTGAAAATAGAAAAAGATTTGAAATTTAAAGTTAATTATGTTTCAATACATACCGAAATGTATTTACATTAATATTTGTTCCTTGAAATTGATTATGAACTAATGTCTTCAGGCATTATTTGACTTGACGGTAACTTAGTCTATCCACATTTACGTGAGGGGACAAAGGGGAGCCATTTAGGGGGGAAACAACTTATTACATTCTCCCAGGTCTTGAGACCCAACTTCCCCGGCAACGGCACACCATTACGAGAAGACAGTAGCGAATTTTCTTCTTTTCTCATCCTTAAATTAAATGGTTAGTAATGAATAGCTCTCAAGCCTAATACATGAGTTAGAACTCCACACACCCCGTCAATGGTGACCTTGTAAAGTGTGAGTGTAACCACTAAACCTATGTGATCATTAGTCTGGGAAACATGTGTTTATTATCTACCGCTCTTCTATACATTAGCTTCTTTTATTCACATAACTAGAATAAAAACTCTTCGCTCTACCATGAATCGAACTAGTTACTTTCAAGGGGGAGGCGGGGGTTTAACACCTGAAGCTGGACTCCTCAACGTTCTTGCTGACGGCAGAGCCCCGCGAGTGGAAATGAAGAACACATTATTGTAATGAGCCCGTTGCCCCGAAGAGGTCAACATTTCCACTCCTCAGAGTAAAGAGTCCGTCCCTGACTTTGACGGATGTGTTGTGGCAGCCCTGGCGGGCCGGTCCCAGTTATTACGCCAGTGTAAATTACAGAGGGGGTGGATGAAGGGGGTCAGTGGCGCTATCCACACGTTCATCGTCGTGATCTCGTGTCCCATTACCCCCACACCCCTCCTTTCCAATCTATACACAGGAAATGGACGATGGAATCAACGAGTGTTCGCCAGAGGATGGTAATAATTTCACCCACACTGGACGGAACGTGGTCTTTAAGCTTCTCTCTCCCAAATAAAAGTAGGCTTTCGCTGACGGAAAGTTTGGGGTTATAATCCTGGTTGGATGTACCACGCGTTATTTATAACTGTGATTTTTTCTATCCTGTCTCAAGACCAATGTGACTGCATCTTTCTTTGCCCCCACATACATATCCCTTAGATTACGTCACTACGAGACATTTTTATTGAACGTACTAGTTTAAAATATACACCATAATAAGTGACTTGTTAATTGTATCCTTGTGTATCCTTGATTCTATTATTGGCTACTGAGATCCTCCAATGTCAACCTATGTGCTAGCAAATTTTAATGAAAATTTGTTTTATTTTGTTTTAATATCCAAAGGCTAAAAGTAGATGACAACCAATATATACATATATGTCTGGAATGTGTTATTACATGTTTAATTTAATATTGATTATGTTACTAATTAATAACTATGCATGTTTTGAATAAACTAATAAATAAAGGTAAATCATTAAATGTAATAAATTAATAAATGTGTTAATGTAAGCCCACCCTTTAGTAAGTGGTATTTATATTGGCACACATGAGGTAACTATAAAAAATACTTAAATTTAAAATCGAATAGTTTTAATGTCAAATAATCAAAAGAAAATATTGGAAGCGACAGGTGCAGTGTCAGCCCAGTGGTCCTGAAATGACTAATTTGTCTTAACATTAGTAATTCAAGTAGCTTTACATTAAAATAAGAATCCTGATGCTTTATAATATTATTTCAGGTTTAATTCTCACTTTGGGAAACAAATTTTATCTAATATTATAATATTAACTACAGTTTTTCTTTATTCAACATTTCTCACCCCCAATTAAAAAAATTGTGGCCCAAAATGTGCACCCCAAAAAATTTCGCACTCTAGGGTGCAGCCTAATCAGCCTACGGGTTAATCAAGCCTTGTTCTTGATCCCACCCCGTTATTGTAAACATGCGAACAGCCCGGATGGTTAATACGATGCGGAGTGCCTTGGAAATGAAACATCTGATTGCACTAAGTTTGTATCTAATTTATATTGAGTTTAAAATGGTGGCTCTAAATAATCCATGAAGGGAAGCGTGGCAACACCTTCAACGATAATTTTCATTCGTTGATTCAAACATGACAAGTGAAACATGAAACTTTTTAACACTTTTCTTTCCAGACCTGAGAATGTTTGCCCTGGTTCGGATAGCACTGATGAAATAAGAGTTTGGTTTCCAATTTGTTCACCGGGTTAATACTGTTGGTTTTAGGGGGAGGGGGGGAGTATTTGTTAGCGTTAGGATGAAGATTGATGATGGCTTGATTTTATTTTAAGCTAACAATTAAAGTGATTGATGTTCTCAGAAAATAAACTGAGTCATTAATGTTTCAAGAGAAAGAAAATCTAATTGAAACTCACATTATTCCCTTTAGAGATTTATAAAATAATGAAGTACCTATTAGAATGGCCAAGAAACGTGCCAACGAGCTTGCAGAACAGGTTGGCTTGTGATTTTTTTTTCTTTTTCCTACAAATTTATTGTTCGGCTGCAGCGTAGAAAAATAATGAGATAATGAGATCTAATATTAGCTGTTAGGTATATTTATATACTGAATTGTTTTTTAGGTGGTGTAGTTCAGGGTCTGAAACCCGACTATATGTGCTTAAGATTGATTTTTTTTCACACAAATGTTGGTATATTTCCTATAAGCTATTTAAATATAATATGTAAATTAATTTTTATTTGGTAACAGGGCTAAATGTAATACTGTTACACCCTAACTTTACCAGGTGAAATAAAGGCATTTAAATAAACATACCTAAATAAGGGCAACATTATCAAATGGGCTGGTCAATTAAAAAAAAAAACACCACCTCGTAGTTGAACTGTATTCATAGACAAATAAAATAAAATTATTTTACTGAACTATGACAAACTCTGGAATTATAACGTGATATCTCGATACTAGATCAAAATAATTAAACATCTGAAAGTCTCTTACAACAAAGGATAGGTTCTATTATATCCTAGAGCACTAAGTGTCAGTCTAGATCTCTCTGTGAGGTTTAGGCTCAAATCCAAAATAGGTTCTCAAGTGAATTTGTATCGAATAGGATAGGAATCTCTTTTTGTTGTAAATTTTAAAAGGTTAAATAGTATAAAATGGGTTCCCATACAAACACCAGTCTATGGTAGGATTCTTGACGAACGAAACTTTTAGAAAATACAAACAGTTTTTTTGGTCAGCACTAACAATATTTTACTTTTTATTAGTATTATCTAAGATAAGAGTATAATGATACCGATTTATGATGAGGTTGAAGAGGATCTGTGAATGCCTTACGGTTGGGCAGCAATTATGTTGATACCGTTTTTACGTTCATACGTCTCAAGGTTGGGATACCAGTTGTCTTACTATGCACTTGCTATCACACGGCTATGTGATGATCCGATTAGTTTCCTGGTCCACTGTAGGATTTACTTATCATTTCTTTTCTTTTCGTATATAATGGTTGAAATTAGTAAATGTCAATTTTATATAGGATTTATTTGCTTAATTAAACTTTTAATATTTTAAATTCAACATTAAAGTGGCATATTTCTCAAACGTTTAACCAATTGATGTGGAGAGCCAAAGCCAGAGTACGCGTTCGAGCTACGCAGAAGCTGCTCCAGCTCCTTATATATGACCTACTGCTTGCTTCTTGGACTCCTTGTCTTTAGTGTTAAAAATAGCCAATAAGAGAATTCTTGGCAGCCTGATGTTTTGAAAGTTAGATTCCTATTGGGTAAAAGGTGACCAACTCATCGCCACACTTTTACATAGAACGGAGAAGTCTTTAAATAAAGAAAAGTTGAATAAGTATTATATTTGAATTTACTCCTGAAAATACCTTATGGGCTTGAAACTCAGTAAAATAAATAATAATGTATGTAAGTGGTATTGATAGTAAAGATATTTCTTGAATTTAGAATCTTGTACTGAAATGAAATCGTTCAATTTTGCCTGGCCATCCATGGATGAAGTATTGAAAGGAAAATGTACATACAGTTCTTTAAAGAAAAATATACTTCATCAATGAATACTCAAATAAATTAGAGGGGCCCAAAACAGTATAATTACAAGAGTTATACTTTAAATCAAAATTGATGGATGAAAATCACATAGATTTATAAGTATAAATACATTTAATAGCTTTTACATATATACATACATGCCTAATCACGATATACCCTTACGGGGTAGGCAAGAAACTGTGCATATCGCTCTAAAATAACCTTTAAACACGTCTTGTACGGCCAACCCTTCCTTTTGAGCCACACACTCTACCTTAATATATTTGCTTCGTCACCCAATCCACACTCATCCTCTCAACACTTCCAAACAAACGTAACAAGTTTCTTTCATATTGACCTATTGGATTACCTTTTAAAGCGCACACCTTCATTACACATTCATCACCTACTCTGTCCATACGAGTTTTTAAACATACATTTCATAGATATCTTATTCTAACTGCATCCACCCTGCTCTTGTGTCTCTTCTGACAAACCCACGCTTCACATTCATAAAACAATGTTGGCGCTAACACAATTTTAAATACTGTCATCGTTTCCTCTTTCGACACTACTTCAATCTTTGCAATAGTCCACAAACATCCAACTACACTCTGAGATGCATTCACTCGTCTGTCCATTTCACCAATTTTCCTTCAATTTTTACCAAACATTCTGCCCAGGTACATGAGATTATCCACTTATTCTAATAGTTTTATATTAATATTAAGCTGACCAGAGGTACCTACAGAGGGGGATTATGGGTCAAGTTGCACCATTAGAATCTTAGGGTGGAATATTTTGCTCAAAAAATTATTTAATAAGAAACTTTTATATTGTCATATATATTTTTTCATACTTAGAATACCTCTAATAAACATTTTAGTGTTCCATCCTATGACAACACTTACACTGTTAACTTGGAGCGGGGAAGTTATTCCATTATTTTTTCACTGAGCAAGGCTTGGTTGGTAGCGCTGAGTAGTGGGCAAGGGTGTCAACACTGCTCATACATAGACATCTGTCACCATTGACATTTGAGGGTTTTCCGTCCGTCGTTTCGGTCACCATTCCCATAGACAGGATAAAGTCGAGGCTGTCGAATCAGCTAGCTGCATATTCTGTGTCAGTGAAGGAGCTAGGAAGTTTAATTCAGTGCTGTTTGTTTATTTAGGGAAATCCTAAGGAGATGCCAAGGGTCCTTTAAACTTTATTTAAATATAAGTGTTTAGAAGTACTGAGTAACAGTTACATAGGTAAGAAAAATTGTTAGAGCTCTGCCGTAAAAAGTATCCTTTTGCAAATGTTTATAAGGCTGCTCACTCAAAAATTGACATTTCCAGACTACGATTAGAGAAAGAAAAATGTAAAAATAAGACACCCGACAAGGAATCTGACGTTCCAGGAGGTGAAGGTGGAAATGAAGATGAAGTTCATAAAGATAGAGATTAGGAAGAAGATTCAGACAATGATGAGCTGCTTTTGTCTGTTGATCAGTGGGTAAAAAGAGGCTTTATTAGGCCTTACAGATGTATGCAGTATATATCAGCATTTCCTCAACATACCATTCTGTATCGTAAACTTTTATCGTTACCGGTCAAAAGTTGCTCAGTGGAAAGGATGATGAGCCATTTAAAGATTGTAAAGAACAGGTTAAGAAGCAGCTTAGGGGACGATTGGTTGTCAAGCTTATTGATACTATCATCTGAGAATGACATTCTAAAGAAAACCACAAATAAAGAAACTATAGAAAAGCCTGCCACATCAAGTACACAGAGAAAAAATGCTTCTTCTGTTAAAATCTTATAAATAGTACCTAAATCCCTTTGCTTGAAGAATTTATTTTCTGATCATAAAGTAGATTTTTTTTCAACTTTGCGTGTTAAAATGTTTTTCCTTCCCTCCACATAAGATAACTGTTTTTCTGTCACTACTATAACAGAATTTAGTTTTAAGGTTTTATGACTACTTAAGAAACTCATGTAAATATTAAGATAGTACGTATATCATATTAGTTTTTACACATTTAGTTTGCGTTTTCATTATATTATTATTATTATTGATTTATTGATCTTTATTGATGTCTTCAATTTGGTTATTTAATTCTTTCATTCACTCTGAATTTTTAAGTTTTTTATGAATGTAAAAAACTATCTTCATACAAAAAGGTTAAGGTAAAATATTTGTTTACATTTATATGACATTCAGAGTTTTTCAAAAAAACTTGTTTTACAATATTATGGATATTTTCACTCACGAAGTGTAATTTCAATTTTATACATGAAGTTGCTCTTGTAAATATAAATGGCTCATTTTCCTAGCTGTTTCGATTTTATTTATCTCATTCAAAAGGCTATCCAACTTGATTTACAAAATACGTAATGTAGGCCTTGATGTGAATTCAGTCAGAAATTTGAGATTCAAATATCAGTTATATGGTTATTTGAATTTTAGGGGAGTATGGATCGAGAAATATTTTGAGAGGTATTAGCGCCGTTGGGCTTGAGGGGGATGGTCAGCCCTGAATCTGACAATCATTTTCTGATTCACCCTTACCAAAATATATACCCTTAGTTGTAGAGAAGTTTATACAAAGTTCCATTTTATCTGTCACCACATTCAAACGATTTAATGTATTATGTAAGTCACTTTCATTCTCACCCATCAATACGGAATTATCTGCTTAGATTTAGTACTCTCCCATTCACAATGTCCATTTGTACACCAACCACGTCTTCACAAGTTTCCCTCATATACCTATCCATAAATACATGAAACAACTATGGACACACATAACACAACCTTGTTGCTCAAAGTTCCATACACCCTAACGCACGCCTTATTTCCATCATACACCACCATAATTGCATTTATTAACCATGCATCCACACCATACTCTGTCAGAACATTCCATAGCATATTCCTACTCACACAATCGTACGCTTTCTCCAGATCAACGAATTCACACTACACTTTCTTCCTCACTACCACACATTCCTCAATCAGTTGTTAAAATGCAAATATATGGTCCATGTAATCTCTACCTGGCATGAAACCCCATTGCACAACTCAAATCTGGTCCTTAGTTTATTCCCGCATCCTCTCTATTAAGACTCTCCCAAAAAATTGCCTGAAATACTCAACAAAATATGCACCATATAAAATATGTATTTGAAAGTTAAAAAAAGGACCAGAATATTAATAAAAATATTCATATTTTAACTTCACGTCTTACAATCCCTCCAGGATATCCAAATTCAACCAAAAATAGGGTATTAATGAAAAGGTTATAAATAAGATAAAATATACCCACATTTACGTAAAGGGTGAATGAGTAAATATTGAGGAAAAATCATTCTCAGTGTACCAAGCCGGGATTTTAGCCCAGACTTTCAGGTCACCATAAAGCTACACTGTATCTAATCTCTGAGTAAACTGAATTGCTTCTATTGGTAAACATAGTTGTCATTCTCTGGTTTTCATGTGATCAATCATCCCTTATATTTAAGAGAATGTTTGCAACGCTGTTTCGTCGAGATTGCCAATGACCCCTTATTTCCCCAGCACACAATTTTCAGACATTATTAAAAGCGAGGAGATTAGGCAACAAATAACGGCAAAAGAGCGACGCTCAATCTTTTCTTCATAACACCTGCAGTTCCCTAAGTGATAATATTGGGTGACTATGGAATTTATTCCGCATGTTCACTGATGCGGGTGACTTTTTATATATATTTTAATAGCCTATTAGAAACTCCTACTTTTAAATATTTTGTGAAATTAAATATTTTGGGCACATTCTGGATGAATAAGCATTCCTTTTTTTTTTAGAAGATTTTGGAAATAGGCAGGGTAGGGCTCCGGTAATTAGCATTGAAAGGATTGTATTTTTTTTAAATCATCGCATCTTACTAGCTGTTCAGGCTATTCGCAAATATGATTATTATTCTAACGACGTAGGAACGAGGAGGGTAGCATTAAAGAGATAATCTACAAACGAGAGTGAGAAACTAAATTAGAAAAACCACCTCAATAGACCCTGCTGAGATTTATAACCCAATCTCCCAACATTCAGCAGGCCAGTCTAACACGAGAGTGAGAAACTATCTTAGAAAAACCACCTATATAGACCCTGCAGAGATTTATACCCCAATCCCCCAACATTCAGCAGGCCAGTCTAACACGAGAGTGACGTCTTAGGCCAGGGGTTCCCAAACCTTTTAGACCAAATGACCTCTTGCATCAGAAAAAATACATACTGGAGTACTCATAAATTTGTTTACGTTAATATTATGAACATTCAATAAGAGCCGTTATCTTTTACAACCATACAAGTATACAACAAATGGAAAACATCACATATTATGTCTGTCAAACTTTGGCATATGTCCTTTATTAGGATTTGAAAGAATTTTTAATCCTAATTATCAATGCCATTTTATAGTTTCTAGAGTGTGAAATAAATAAGGAATGTTCTAAAATTGCCTCATGGTTCTTGAGGATAATTATGGAAGAACCCAGTTTGGAAAAAAGCTACCTTAGGCCATTTGGCAACTAAAGCGGGTCTTCACAATGAAGGGTGAGAAAGATCTAGAGCACCCCATTTTCCATCTCATTGAGAGAAAGGTGCTTGATTCTTCTCGAAGTTCTCCTTGTTCTGGAACTCTTGTGTCCGCTCCAACCACCACAATAATCGCTCCAGTTCAGTATCCATGCGGATGAACATCTAGAACGGTTGAGAGGGAGAGGAAATCACTGGTTTGGTGGTCTTTAGGTTAAGTGCTGAGGTAAGGTCGACAGGAAGTAGACGAACATAGTAAACTAAAGCCTTGTTTATCCTAATCACAATTATACAAAGTTATTGATCCGAAACACCCTTTCAACTTAAAATATGCATTAATATTGACTAAAACGTATACCCCGAACCGGTAGCAAGACGCGTTGCTAAAACAATATATTGACAATACAGTAGCGCTACAGTGGATGTTAATTATTAAAAAGTAGCTCAATAGTCTTGATTTTTCTTAGCAAGTTCCTAGGCCTTATTCTGTCTTTGATTTCAATGACAAATAATGTTGTATATCTTACTGTGTCATACTATGAATAAATGTGATGTTTCTATTACGTATTAAATATGTTCAATTTTTACATCACTAATAGTGATAAGATCGCAAAATTACGGATTATATGGTTTGAACCTGGTTTTTTAAAATAGGATTAATGTGTTTCAAGTACGCATAGGCTTTTGTAGACGATCCGAAGATTCCTCTAGGAATATAATATCTCGCTTCTAAGAAATTCTATTGCATATATTTAGTCAAAATCTAAGCCTGAAAGAAATTAATAAATACAAATTTGCAATTAAAAATTAAACTTTCCACTTAAAGAGGGCTTAATTTAGGTATATTGTTAACTATTAGACATCAATATAATTTAAAGATATAGAATTTACTATTATACATGATTGAATAATATCTTTGGGTGTTTAATTATCCGTAGCATATTTTTTACGTCAATCACTTGGTCATGAATTATAACAGCTCTGCGAACCTATCACTATTCCTAGAAGTATGGAATTCAGCAGAAGAAATAATTGTGTAGATTAAAGTTTAACATTTCTGACGTTTCGGAGGCCACGCAGTCTTGCTGTATATAGGGAGATCGAGGCTTGAATCTCGATAGGGTGTACTGATAGTTGTTTTACTAAATTGTTTTCACTATCCCTCCACGAAAATGCGGGTACACTTCAATTAAATATATCCTTCTTAGCTCCTAAAATTACTAGCGTAATTAGTACATAACTTCAAACAGCTAGACGTGCTGCTAAAAAAACCTTCAATATGAGGCATAGAATCTACTTTGTTACGTAAAATGTTTACTTTTGAGAATAATTTATAGCATACCATTTTTTAGCTTATATATTATATTATATTATATTAATATGTAATTGAATTAAACAAGTTAACATGGTTTAAATAATTTTTCTTTCAATTTATTTTTCCAAAAGAAGGAAAAAATTATACTTTCTTAAGGTGCGTTTGCACTAGAGGTAAATTGGAAGTGAGACTGCCCTGACCATTTGGTGAACAGGGCCAGCTCGTGTCAGCACATAAAAACGAGACCGCACTCAAATGTACCTTCGTTCTTCCTCTAATTTCCTTGATTCAAATTTGACTCTAGTGTATACTCACCTTTTTATTAAAGACCAGATTTTTGAAATGTATATTTTAGTGTAAATGTATTTCTATGCCTCCATGATCTAGTGGCCAAAGTTCCTGGCTACATGTCTTGATATCTCGTATTCGGTACACAGCACTTACAGATTTTCAGTGAAGCAGTGGTTCGGGAATGGAGTCAGCTCAGTCTCGTGAGGACAAATGAAGAGCTACCTGAACGAAAAAATTGTGGCTCTGGTCCTTAAAACTGAGATTAATTGCTGTTCGTATAATTCAACAGCAAAACACAAATATGTTAAGACATTCATTGATACTCTCAAATTAATTTTTACCATCAGAACTATTAGAAATACAATATAAAATCGCTCTTGTTTTGTCCGTTGTTATATCCTTGGAATATAATACCTCAGTACTTAGAGTAAGCCTAGATTACCTATGAACCCTGTTCAATTTGCTTATAAATTACTTCTAATATATATGTTTATGTATTTAAACATTGCTGAAAACTATTATTATTATTATTGTTATTGTTATTATTATTATTATTATTATTATTATTATTATTATTATTATTGTTATTATTATTATTATTATTATTATTATTATCACAACGTCTTACTACCCGTTTGGGTTATACGCACTTATGCTAATGTGTAATGGTAGGATGATTGTGAGATGAAATGAAGGACCTACAGTTTAACGTGGAATCCGAACCACGGTGGAGGCCTGGCATTCCCCACATTCACAAGATGTCTTGTCAGAGGTGAAGGAAGGGTTTGGTAATCAGATAATTTTTTTCCGGGACCAAAGATTGAACCCCGGACCCCAGCATAGAAGTCTGACACCTTATCCCCTAGACCACCAGGTCACCCTGAAAACTATTAACCACCCATATGATAACTACTTGTTATGGTAATTTAATGCCATGGTGGTTGGTCGTTTACATGGTAGTAGTTAACGTAAACTGAATTAAGCACGAAAACGTAGCGGATGTATACGTGGCATTACTATATGTTACATTTATTATAGTAAATCAATACTATTTATGTCGTTGGCGAATTCGTGAATTCAAAGCTATTTTGAGTAGCGGGCTTCATCTTAATATAACAGACTGAGCACTACAAGCACTAGCTGTTACACTCCAGACGCTAATGTAAGACGTAGAAACTGGGAGTGATAAAATGATTAGCTCCCTTTACAAGACCTCTTGTTTACCTGCTGATAAAACTTCCCCTCTTTTGTTGACAAGTATAAATACTATAAGTATTATTTGGAAATTTACAAAATTAACTTTCATTTCAGAATACACATTTTCTTATTTCCTCTCTTAGATATCTATTTTATGTTTCCACGGAACATTTTAATCTACATCCTGGCAATAATCTTCCTGGATGGAAAATTCCTAGTGGCCATGTTTGTATGTTTTCAAAAACAACTATGTCAAGATCAATAAAATAATGGTGTAGCAATGTAATATAACTTTAAAAATTATTTTAGAATGTCTATATATTTTGTTTCAATATTACATATCTAACAAACACTCTGAATGAAACGTAAATGCATTTACATGAAACATCCTATCTTGACTTGTTGCTACGTACGTCACAGGTAGGCAAATCACCTACTCACTCACTATGGCATTAGAAACTCGATAGTCCACTGCTGCACTTACAAAAGTACACTACCATTCCCTAACTTGGACAGTTTTATCCAGCCCGCCTCATTACACCCTATTTCTTACAAGTCCATTTCTAATGTTATCCTCCCATCTGTGTCCAGGTCTTTATAATGCTTTCTTCACATTAAGTTTGCCAGTCTGTAACTGAACAAGGGCCTAGATTCTCCCGTTCGCTTTGCATATCCTGATCACCGGAGACTGCGAGATCTAACCGCCCTAACCCTAAAGTTATGAGCACAAGGTATGTAGCACCCATTTTGGACCAAATATTTTCCTAAGTACTTTATTAATTACAACACGTCCTTTAGTTTTTTTAATGTTAATTTTTATTTCTCATATTTCTCATCTCACAGTTGTTCGAATTATTAACAGTGGTCTAGAGATAAGCTCTCGCACATTATATATTGAGTGAGGTAAATGATTATTTAAGGCTTAGCCTGTACCCAATAAATACATTTACAATGTCACCAAATACTTTTATATGATTGTGATTTAAATATACAGTATGTACAGTGTATACAGTAGGACCTTTTTAATTCGATGTCCAAGGTTTATCTAAAATAATTCAAAGTATCCAAAGTTTGAATTAAGCATTTTTTATGAGTATCGAGGCAGTTGCTATAAAATAAATCAATAATCTCAAAATACTCTCCATATAAAAGACACTTTATATTTGCTATATTAAACACACAATCTATACATACATGAAAATAATACAAAATATTAAAACTTGAAAAAATTAACATTAAAAAATTACAGACTCAAATCAGTTTTTTCACTTAATTACGTTGAAAAACTTATTAATATTGTTATAATTTGCTTATCTTGATGCAATAAGCAAACTCTTTAAGTTTACTAATTGCATTAAACATGTTGTATTTTGCGTCTGGTTTGGTTGGATTCAGTGAATCCTTTCTTTTATATTAAATCAACGTTATTTTAACATTAGTGGCATAATAGTTGATTTAATAAAGATTGTTAGGTTATGTATGAAATTAGTGAAAACTCGAAAAAAAAAAAAAATTGGCTTCGAGCTATCCAAATATTTCTTTCTGAAATTCCAAATAAACTTTATTTTTTACCATTTATTTAAATAGTAACTTCATATGGGATCATGGTGGGTTCAAACTATCTAACTTATCTAACTAACCAATATTGAATTAGTCTGATCCTACTGTTGTTAATTTTAAGATAAATTATTCTTTTATATCGTTTGTCAATAGTAATATATATAATTTTTTTTTTCAATAAACATGTTTTAATGTTTGTGCACATAACTACACAAAATCAAGGCCGTATCCGGGGGGATTGGGGGTTCAAACCCCCCACGAAATGTTATGAACAAAATATAGATATGGCTTTATTTAAGGTTAAATCAATATCAAAATTAAGATACAAGTGAAAATTCGGGGCTATGCTATCATAAAAAGCACTCCAGAGAACTTATAGAGGCGTTTAATATTTAGAAATTTCCCTAGCCTTCGGCAGCGACGGGGCTATCTTACAGATTTTATTCACTTTGCATGCAATTTTTAAAGAAGGCTTTTCTACGTTCTAAAATATCCAGGTTATAAGTAAAGCTTGTAATTATCAATCATGTTATCTAATATATATATAGATTAGAATTTAGACTACAAGAAGTTCACTTGGAATTGTTTTGAAAGAAAGATAAAACCTCTATAAAACTAACCTGTGGTCTGTATAATTAAACATCCTGCTCAACGACAACCACGTGAAATGGGAGTCTAATGGCACTAGGCCACCGTTGGGAGTTATTATATTAACTAAGATTAGGAATATAAACCCACTTCGCTAGGAAAAACCGAATATACTGTAAGATCAAATAGTCTGGTTTTCTGTTGACCGGGAAGTCAGGGTTCAAGTCCTAGTCGACTATGCCAAGGTTTCTCTTCTTAAATAGTTTATCTCTCTTATACAACCTTCACACATGAACATTCTACTTTACTATTTACTACTTTGTAATTGGAGTTAAATTGTGTTATTCCAGATGGGTAGAAAGGTGAGGTGCAAAATAAAAATAAAAAATTGAGTCTACATGGAAACTATAGTTCGATCCCATGATCATAAATGGTTGTTAGCCCCGCTATTTTGAAGAAGCCTAACAGCGATCAGTGATCCGACCCCCTTCTCCATCCTTCTTATCCGCTTAAACCACATACACAACACATGTCTTCTTAACCTAAAACCGGGCCGGTACAATGTATACGTCGACCAGGGTGTTCCCGGGAATTTATGTCCATCAACCACGGAGAAACACATTTAGGTTCCGGGTTAATTGAACAACATACCCTTTCTTTCACACTTGTGGTCTTGTCGCGCGCATGCGCGTTTCGGGTTACACAAGGCGCCTTCACAGCTACCGCGCCCTGGACCTGAAGCAATTTTTATACGAAGTTTATTAGATAATTACAAAGGCTATTAAACTATTTTAATGTAACATTTTAGAAAACCTTAGAAAAGAATAATTGTAAGTAAGGAGTTGTTATAATGAAAGTTAAGACTCAGATAAAATTTATCTAGAAAATTATAAGATTAATTTAAAAACTAAGCAGTTAATAAAGTGTTTAATGTATTACGTGAAATTTGCAAGTACTAAAATGTACAATTTAAATAAAAGTTTCATAGAGAAACATAGGGTAGGACATGATCAATTAGATAAAACTACAATGCATTAACTAAAAATATAATGCTCAAACAAGTTGATGAATAGTCTTATAACATAAGTTGACACATTAAAATATCAATACAAAAAATATAATACACAATATAACGTGATAAAAACAATGTTATTAAGTCCAGATTTGTTTTTAAATTAAAGAATAAAAATTGAATTAACATCTGCCAAACTGATTTAGAAAATTAGTAACTCCATATCTGTGTTTGTGTCCCATTACTCCTTACTGATATCCAGCAATGGAAAAAGTCTGGATTACTTCATTCCGACATGTTTCGGTACTATGGTACCATAATCATGGATACTGCAAATGAAATTAAAGATGGCATGGAGATAAATTAAGATTAAAGTTATTAAAAAAAGTATTGTGAAATATAATTGATATGTTATTTTAATATATTAAAATATCAAAGTATGTGATATTTTAATATATTAAAATATCAAAGTATGTGATCGCCAGTTCTCACTTTGAATGGATAATACCATAACCTATAAAATAACAATTATATAATAGTAATCTCTATCAATGATACCCGCTAAACGATATGTTTGTATTTTCTAAAAGGTTATTTCTACTAAACGCTTACTATACAAATGTTTACTGTGAGAATGACAATAGAATACTCATTTTTTTTATGACAGTTCATAAACTTCGTTGAAAGCCTAAAGAGAAGAATCCACAGAAATATTTTTTTACTACTATTTATTTCACAAACGTTTCAATGGAAGGGAAATTATTATGCATTTAAGGATTCATTTTATAAAGTGAGATCCAAATATATTTCACTTCACTTACTCACGGGTGAAGTAAATACTAGAATTTGTTCCAACAGGTAGTCCCTATAATAAAGGAAATCTCTCAACGTAAGATGGTGAGCCCAATAAATAAATCCTAGGGCTGAGGTTTGAAAGTATTATGATAATAAGGAAGTGAATTAAGCTCTTTATTTATTAAGTGTTAATTTTTATCAAAGTAAACTTTATGGAGCAGGTATAGTTTTCATGTGTGTAATATTACATTTTAACTTTAACAAAAATACTATATTTATATGATTGAGTCTTGTTTATTTTGGGAATGTGAGAACTCATTGGAATTTATTATATTTCAAACATTTTCTTTTGAAAGTTAATTTTTGTTGTCAAATATGATGCCACATGTTTAAACCCAAGTATGTTGGCTTTTTCATGTATAGCTACGGATGTTACTATACATGTGAGATGCCTTGAACAAGTTCTAACACAATAAAAGTCAGATCAGGGATAGAACTCCAAACGGGTGTGATAATAAATTTATTTTTTTCATAAATAGTTTCCCACTTTGCCTCTAAGAAAATGAGAATCTTATTATTAATTTTACCTTACTCATCCCTATCCCATTAGTGTAGCTATAAAATGCTGGATGAGTAGTAAGACGATATTAAAAAAAGCTATCGTATCATAAGAAATAGCTGAAATAATGCGCCAATAAAATTAAAGGGAAAAATTCGTTAAATTTAGGCTGCCCAGAATAAAATCTTGTCCTTTTATATGTTTTTAATATTGTTATTTTATAATTTGATGCCATCCTAGAAGTGTTTAACTTATCACTGTTTTAAATTTCCCCTTCTTACTCGCACCCACATACACATTGGAAGAACGTGGGTGTTCTAGTATCAAGAAAGGTTACCACGGGTAACAATGTAAACGAGACAAATCATTTATTCTAAACAAGATATATTCAATTAATACACTCACTTTCAAAGTAAAAATACGAAAGTTCAAGTTTCCACAAAATATACTGTATTAAAACCAGTTGGGTACGTTGTATTACGCATGCGTGACATTTCTTAACACTCATTGAGATCCACAAGAAAAGGAGGAATATGTTACCAGTCAGGGCAGTGTAGTACAATAGACAGAAATTGTGAAACAATGAGCTCATTAAAGTCACCTTCTTCACTGTATATGTTATTTTGTGTCTAAGATAGGATACATGTTTAATATATTTCCTCCTATTGGTTATTAAACCTGTCTATTTTAATTTTGTTTTTATTCTTTGATTTATTTAAGTTAATACTTGTCACATTTTTAATATTTACAAAGAAAAATTATACATTCATTAATTTGAGGTATTTAACGTGCACTTTCTGAATCGACTGGTTTTATCAGAACACGAGAATTTCTATTAACAACTGCGAAAAGGCCTATCAATATTACCGGGAAAGGTATTTTCACATTACATGCCACAATCGACATAGGACTAACGGCCTTACTCCTCCTCCAAATAAAGTTATGCTACGGATGTTTATCACTCAATGTGACCTTGTGGTCTAGGAGTGAGATGTCGGACTTCTGTGCTGGGGTCTGGGGTTTAATCCTCGGTCCCGGCACAGATTTATCTGATTACCAAACCCTTCCTTCACCTCTAACAAGACATCTTATGAATGTGGGGAATGCCAGGCCTCCACCGTGGTTCGGATTCCACGTTAAACTGTAGGTCCTTCATTTCATCTCACAATCACCCTACCATTACACATTAGCGTAAGTGCGTATAGCCCGAACGGGTAGTAAGACACGGTGCTAATGATAATATTTTATCACTCAAGAAAAACCCGTCGACCCCGGTTGGGTTTGAACCCATGAACATGGCTCCTGAAGCGAGGACTTTACCATAAGACCACTTAGTATGTTGTCAAAAAATATACAGTTTTTTGACAAAAAGAGTTGGATGTATAAATGTGAAAATTTTAAAGGAAGGGGTATTTACTGATACTGGTAACAATTTATTTAAGGCCTCTCCTCACCACTGCTGTAAACATAATTGGTCACACTGTATAAAAACACCATCCACTAAAGATAAAAAATACTGGGAACACTTTAACGGCCGATATATTTGAGTGAACGGATTGTAAACTAAAAAGTCATTAATAGTTCGAACAAATAACTTCTAAAATTTCAATTATTAAATTAAAACCCTGGACTTCGGCACTAGAGTACCAAAGTTTGTGATAGTTTTGTAACTCCTCTTAAAATAAGAAAGCATATTTATTCAAAATGACAAATCATTTTACCAATCTTCAAAATGTATAGCTACTAATATATTAAATCCTTCTTTGGCATAGATTTGCTTCTATATATTTGTATAATCGAGTGGTGTTGTCCACCCTGTCGTTAAGTGGTTACAGTAGTCAACCACAAATCTAGAAGACCATACCTTATGGGTGGTACTGAGCAATTATTATACTATTTATAGGACTACAGTCCAAATTTAATAAGAAGAAACTTATATATATCTAGAAAAGTTACTTGATCTACCTATTTATAAATTCCGACGTGCTAACTACAGCTGGCACATTTTATAGATATTTACAAACCGTATGAAATTACACTAATAAAATAGTAAAATAGTATCAATGTTACCCGCAAAATATACGTGTATTTTTTAAAAGGCAATCACCTAGTTGGTGTAGTTAGCTAACGCTCTAGTTTTATGTTGAGCTAGACTGCCGAGGACGGGGAGATCGAGGTTCGAATCTCGGTTGGGTGAACTGAGGGCGGTTTTTCCTCAATGGTTTTCCTCTCTCCCTAAACGCAAATGTGGGTTCATATCCTCTGTATTCGACCTCCACAATTCATAACCCACTAGCCTAATAGGTACTTAAGCGTGGGTAGTAAGACGTAATGCTAAATTATTTATAAAAGTCACTTCCTATTAAAATTGGATTGTACATGGCCTCGTACTGTTATCCAATTTACTAAAAAATGTAGGCACTAAGAGTTGAGCGAGTAAAGTTAGGCAATCTTCTATACTAAGTTATTTTGCAAGTCTTAAATTGATTTAGTGAATATATATATATATATATATATATATATATATATATATATATATATATAATTAAATATTATGAACTGTACTATTTTATCTCTATTATAAATATATCCTGTGGCATAAGGCGTCTGGTCTGGTATAAAATGGGGAGATCAGGGTTAGAATACACACTGTGTGTATTGAACGTAGAATTTCATAAATGGTCTTCCACTATACATTCACGAAAATATAGTAAAATTTCCTCCAAATTATACCGTCCTTGTCCTTTGTATAAATATTCTGTGCATACAAAAAAAACTTGTAAATTATTTACTTATAAATATTCAACATTAAATAGTATAATATCCTAAGCTTACCCTTCCAACACAAAATTTAGCTAAAGAATAAATTAATTGGTATTGACGTGAAAAGGAGCCACTCAATAATGTTTACATTAAGTCACATTTAAAACTCTTGACGGTAAATTACTTCATTTTATTTCTCTACCCTACATCGATCATAGTGTTTGATAATCTATAAGAAGAAGATATCTATCAAAATATCAAGCTCATAATATGATTCCGACTTGACGTTTGGTCCTTATATTTTAGACAAAAATGTCATTTGACTGAATGGCAAAGTTTATATTTCTTAGCACTCACTGCCCTTTCTTGAAACATATAAAAAACATATTTTTTCTAATCAAGTCCCAAAGTTAAACAAACCCCCTTCCAATTCTACTAAAATATGAATTAAGCTCTTAATAAACAGGGAAATTAGATGTGAAATGAAAACTTTCTTTAATTACTTAGAGAAATGTCACTAACATCCTATTTAAATTGATTGACACTATATGGTTTTATAACAACTTAACTAGGAATTATGTTAGTTAATATTCTGTTTATGACTACAGTAGTAAACAAATTAACAATAGCAACTGAAAATTTATCAGCCAAATATACGGAAATTTAGAGATCTGAAAGTTGTAACTTAGGTGGATAGAAGGAGGTCTGAAGCTGGATTTTTAAATCTTTAATTAGCTATTTAATTAGGCTATTTTTAACAAATTGTTGAAGGGGTCACGGGAAAGGCCATGCTGAATTTCTAGTATAAAATACAGTTCAAACATTTAGAGCTATTTTCAGATGTTGACAATCACTACCAAACATGTTATACTTTCAACCATCAACATTGATTTTAAGTCACTAACATTAATTTTGCTATTCTAGAAATATGTGAATATTTTTTTATAAATTTTAAAATTAATATTTAAAATCATCAAAAGCTTCCAATAATAATCCTTTTAGTTTAGTGTGTAATTTATCTTTATATTAACATTTATTTAGTACCTCTTCATACTAACCGTTTGAGTTTCACGACTACGCACTTATTATATTAATGTGTCAGGGATTATAAAGTTTTGATTTAGAAGAAATGCATCCGCATTTACGTGGAAGGAGAGGGGAAAACTGTTCAAGGAAAGCCACTATCAGCGCATCCAACCGGAATTTAATCTCGATCCACCCGTCTTCAGTAGTCTAGTTTATTTCTAGAGTAGAGCTTCAGAACATGTGGTCAACAAAGTAGGCCATTAAACGGACTATTTGTGTAAATAAAATTATAATATATTTTACTTTCACTGTGGCAACATGAGTTTTCACCTTAAAAGCTAATGACCTGTGAAATGTGGACTTAAGTAAGACTTGCTGTACACCCACAAAAAATAGTAAATATAGCCTAAGCGCTAGTATGTAGTTTTATGTAAATGACTGGAACGCGTTTTGTATGAACGCGGCTTAGTTTAAGCCCCCCAACGGCTAAATAAAAAAATGATGTCCGTTTAACACGATGTGTAGGTCACGGGTCAAACAATAAAGGAATGTTTTGTGGCTCCCAATACCTGTGCTCAGCCCATTACATTTAGTTAAGGTACCCTTTGAAAATCAAAAAACAAGAAGACTATTTTTCCAAGAAGAATAGTCGTGAAAGTGTTGGTATATGTCGTATAAATCATGACTACAACCATGTGTAACGCTTCGGGAATCGAACAGGCGTCACACCCAACAGCATCAACTAGAATTAGAACGATAAAAAGAACTTGATGGTAGAAAAAAAGAGGGACCACAAAAAAAATCAACTGGTCTTACCCTAAGGCTTGTGTTTTTCCCCTTCACTTGTTATAAGGTGAGATAATTTTAGAAGATGAGTTAGAGAGACTAGCGTAATGGCAAGGTAAGGAAATAGAAACAAAACAGATTGTACAAAGGTTACAAAAATAAATGTTTTGGATTCGCGAGCTCGTCACAGTGATAGCAATGTTGCAATAATTTAATGTATGCCTCATTGCTGAAAGTGGGAGGAAAAATAATGCCAAATAAGATCTGTATTTTTAAAGTTTATATAGAAAGCCCAATTTTGAATTAATATAAATCCATCATTAAAAATAAAATATTTATTAAAGGCGATTGACCCTTTTCATTTGGCATGGCAATGCAGAGCCATGTGAACAAACGGTTATCTTCAAGAATTTGTATTGTTTACAATTTTCTTTTCGGAAACAGTATGTTCAAGAATATAAGCATGTTGAATAAGTTATACTTTTTATACACACACCTCCTCTATAGTTTTAACAGTGATCATATATTGATAAAATTGACCTTTTTTAATAGAAAACGGCCGGCTTCATAACAAAAAATAAGAAAATATAACAATTTAATAAACATTGATACATTATCTTAGAAGGGGTGTTGAGAATATTAACATAAACATTTCTCTCGTTCTCGAGAAGACTGATATTTCCAAACGTATGATTCCTCCGCAAGAACTCTCCGGTACCATCTACGTTTTCCGTGATCAATTTGTTCTTGTTGGCGCGGAAGGATACTTTGTTCGGTTGTGAAGCCACGCCACGACTTTAACCCTCCCGCCCACCATCGCACAAAATAGGTTTAGAATTGCACTCGACAGGGCTAAGGGCCTTAATAGATAGATTTTGTTTGATTTTTTACACATAGTAATTTGTACAGTTGGTGACCTGGCGGTCTAGGGGTAAGGTGTCAGACTTCTATGCTGGCAGCCGGGGTTCAATCCTCGGTCCCGGCAAAGATTTATCTGTTTACCAAACCCTTCCCTCACCTCTGACAAGACATCTTGTGGATGTGGGGAATGCCAGGCCTCCACCGTGGTTCGGATTCCACGTTAAACTGTAGGTCCTTCATTTCATCTCACAATCACCCTACCATTACACATTAGCGTAAGTGCGTATAACCCGAATGGGTAGTAAGACGCGGTGCTAATAATAATAATAATAATAATAATAATAGTAACGAAGAATGAGAACTCTTTTTGGAAACCCTCGTGAATTATGCACTTTTAAAATCAATCAACCCTTTTTATCTCATGTATAAAAAACAAAATACAATCGATTGTCTTAGAAAGATGTTTTACACTTTATAAGATATTGTTTAAGCACACTTATAGTCATTTCTGATCAATTCTAACCGTTTAAACTGACATACCTTGAAAAATCATATAAGTAGTTAAAAATAAATTTTACTCTTTATTTACAAAATAACAGTCTGGTTTAATATGCTTAAAGTTAATAAAATATCAGAAAATTTGGTATGCTGTTTCGAATGCCTGTTTTATTAATGGTAATCCAAATAACTATTACTAACTGGTTTTATTCACACGCTAGACACCAAACAACATTTAACAGCACAAGTTGTTCTACACATTTGAGGAAGCTAAATCTCAGGAGCCCTCCTTAAATATTATATTTATATGTCACTGATATTAACTCAAACTCTCCAATATGCAGGAAGAATCATACAGTTTGTATCATGATGACGGAAAAATTCTTCTTTTCGCGATAGTTTGCAGTATGATCACCTAAGAATTAGTCAATGAAAATGATTAAAAATTATCAATGATAAATAAAGATTTTTTATAAACATTTATACAAAGGTGTTACCTCATTTTACTTACATCGTTGGGCACACACTTTAAGGTGCTAACCTCGTCTGGTCAGTTTTGCTGCTGCATAGAAATAAGTTCGATTGCACGGACGCTGTCATTTTTTACCAATTATTTTCCACTCTCCCTCCACGAAAGTGCAAATATATTCACTTTAAGTGATACATTCCTCATTCCTATCCCATTAGTGTGAATAAGAAAATACGTGGGGTGGGTAGTAATACTTGCTGTGTTTTGTACCACAGACTACCTGTTAAGTATATACGCATTTGAAGCATTCTATTGGAGTAGGGATAAGGAATGTAGACTTTAATGGAAATATACCCGCATTTTTGAGTGGGAAACAATTGAAAGAAAACCCCATCCAAGATTCAACGTCCAATCACTCCAGATAACTGGACTATATGAGCCTGACATTTAGTATGCATGCCCTCTAGTGCGAGTGATGCGGTGATAAAAATATAGAATTATAAAGTGCCCTTTTCTAATATCACTTTTTTAAATACACTTGAAAAATAAAGGGTATTGACAATCCGGGGCTTATTTAGAGTAAATTAAAAACCGCTCATAATTGGGTAGTAAACTTTAACGTAAGTTATTAATTGGAAAATTTGCCAAATTATGTTCCTGTAAATTTTCCACAGTGGTGGCTTGTGACCTATTAAGATAACAAGGGGCTGATATGGAGGAAGCGGTGCCTAGAACTGGTTACCTGTGTGTGTAAATCCACCAAATGGTGTGTTGGGTGACGATAAGGGAGAGAAAAATATAAAGCTTGGTTGTTTGCAAATAAAACCAAAATTTAAAAAAAAGTTCTAGCCACCTTATTTAATATTTTAAAAATAATATCCAAATAAATAATGACAATTAGAGATGAACCCCGTTTAGGTCAATCTTGCAAACGTTTAATTTCAGAAGAAAGGGATGTTGTATTCGTAAATACTTTGACTGTAGTATATAATTAATAACATGTGTGGTCAGCATCAAACCTGACATAGGTGACATATTCAACCAAAGAGTGCTGTAGTCAATATGTGAGTCTAATTAGAGAACTTTACTAAATATGTTATCGCTTTGATTGAAATTTATTTGAATACTTGGCATTTTTTTTAGAAAAATATAACTGAACATTTTATATTTCGGAAATAATTTTCATCTCACATCACTACTAGTAATTTTTTTTTTGTTTTTTCACCAAAACTATAGTGGCACAAATTATGAAACTAAGATTTTCGTATTGCACAAATTCAGCACTAAATATTAGCATAATTATCATAACCTGTGCCGTTATTGGTGCTGACAGCTTCGCGTACATCCTTTGGCTCTCAACGATTAAGAGTTTTCACGTTGTTTTTTTTTTGCTGAGAAACTATTTGTAATTTCTTAGTTGGCAAACTTTTGCTCTAAAATAAACATTGTTGGGGACCTTCCGTAACATGAGTTTTATTTACGTTTTACTTATAAATCAATTACACTTTAATGAATATGGTAAATTTAAAAAAATACTAAAGAAAATATTAGATAAATTTGCCAACAATGTTTATTTTAAGACAAAAGTTTGTTAGTCAAGAAATTACAATATTTACAGCAAAAAAAATATTATAAAATCATGAAAGACTCACTTTTTTTATCCTTTTCTGAAATCTCACAATTTGTCGATAAAGGTAATGGCTTATTTTTTAAATGTGAGTCCTTCATTTTGAATTATTCTTTATCTCTCTCTTTCAGTGTTAATCAACATAACAACGCTACCAACTGAGAAGTGACTTCCACTCTTTATTATAATAAATTAATCTTAGGACATGTATTTTGAAGCATTTTAATAGTGATTCGTTTATATTTGTTGAGGAAGCCAAATTTATCAGTAGTAAAATTAGCACGATAAAGAGTTTAAAATATATGACAGCTCAAAGAGGGCCTTTATATAATTTTCATTTTATTTTGTATATATGTCACCAGCAAAGTGTGAAATCCAGGATTTCTATAAAATGCCTATGCTTTCTATATAATGCCAGAGTGGGTTTGACAAAGTATGAAATAACGAGTTTTGCTGTTGTATTTCATATTTATTTTCAAGTTATTTGTCTTTTTGAAGTCCCGGAATATGTTGTCAATTATTTTATATAGTTCTAAGTAAGTCTTGTGCCGTTTTCTTGCAGGTTCACCTAATTCCTAGGATTTGAGTTGGTCAGGTTAGGTTATTTTAGAATAGGGTAGGTAAGTAAGGTAAGATTAGGTTAAGTTAGCTATTATTCTTGGTATTAAATAATGACTGGTTTTTCTATAAATTTCCTACGAAAAGTATGAAATACAGCAGCAAAGTTAATTTATTTCATACTTTTCTAAAACAACTTAGATATTATATAGTATGCCTGACACATTGCTGTTAGTATTTATTCTATTTACTTAATCATTAACAAAATAGCTTACTTTTTTAAAGTTAGGTATAATTTATTAGGATTTCAGAAAAAGTATTCAAAACTAAACATATTTTTTGAAACCATATTTTCTGTGGTCAAAACAATATTATAATAGCTTGTGGTCACATCAGATTCAACATTTATAACGGTTATGTATTAATATTTCTAGATCAGCTACTCTTATCATCTTGTCTCGCTTACTTCACTACTTGTGAGTAAGTTGGAAAGATTCTTATGAACATGAAGGAGTGTAACATTAATGACAATGCTGCAAAACATCGTAGGTAAAAGAAGAAAAAGGTTGTTTTTGTCCTGCTAAGGAAGGCCTCTTAACCTGCTGATGAACCTGTAAAGGACATTATATGTCTCACCTGTCCCAAGTGTGAGAAACTCCGGTGCTAGTGCTCTCTACCTGTGTGGGGAAGAAAGCTTTCCTCCCTTCCCCCTTAGCCATCGAATAAAGGCAGCGGAAGGAAGGAAGTAAGAACAGCTTCATGAAGAGATGCTCCAGAAGTTTCCCATGTGGATGGGATGTGTGTACCACCAACAGCTAATACGTCGTATCTCAATGCTACAAGGGCATATACCTGTAGTTATAAGATTTTTTAATTCAATTTGTTTTTCTTGTTGCGTCTTAATAATTTCCCAAGCTTCCAAATATATTTACACTAATGGGGATTAAAGAAGAGTATGGTAAAATTAATAGGCAATGTACCTACATTTTCAAGGAAGAACAGTGATAAATTATTGCAGATAGTATAAAAACCTTTTAGAAAATACAAACTTTTTTTTTGCGGCCAAAACTGATAACATTTCACTATATTTGGTTTTATTCTATAGGTATATATTATTAATCAAAAGTGACAGCAGTGACACGACTTGACAAGAATATATATAAATATTATCTGTGCGACTTTTCATAACTGTTAAAATAGTATTTCCCTATCTGAATCAGATTGTATTCAGGGAAAACACCCTTCAGAACACACTGTCAGGATTTTAATTCCTATATTCTCATCAGACTATATGAACGTGACGTGAAGTCCACGTGGCTTATGATGCAGGCTTCAATGTATTTATTGTACCATTATAAACACATAATCATACTAATCCTCGACCTATAAAATAACTTATAAGGTCATAACTTTTGTAATTAAGCCCCAACCAAATATCCAAGGACTAAATTATTTGATAATCTCCACTATGAGAAACGGGAGGATGGTTTTTTAAACCAAATACTAAAACTTAGAGATTTTATTCAATTTTCGAATGGTTCTGATCTTAGTGGAGTAAAAGTTTTTTAGTGTCAGCCAAAAGTAGTGTAAGATATTGAAAAGGTTCCTGTCAGTTCTAAAATAATATTTTGACAGTTGATAAATATGAGATTCATATATAGGTTTGGTTAATTTAAATGTTCAAAAAATATTTTACAGTAAAAATGAATATTTTCGATAAATTATTGAAGATATCACGCCTATTTCAAACCCCTATACTACTTCTGAATGACCTTGTACACAAACAGGAGGGATAAGGGCAATGTAATAAAGAGTTATCTTTTAGTGGGATCCCAAATACTAATAACTCTTCTTCTTTCCTAAGAGTGTTTGAACGTTTAGAAATATAATGTTAACATTTAATTAATAAACTATGATAGTTCTTATTATTTTTATTTAATATTTCAACTTTTTCTTTTTTGTCCAGGCTATTTAAATTAAATTATTGTGATGACTAAACTACAATTTTAGAGAAATTGTGGCCATATTCACGTGAAGGGAGGGCAGAAATATATTTAGTATAAAGACCCTCAGTACAAGTATCTGGTGTTTGAGTCTTAACCTCCCTGTTACTGGCAAACCAGTCCACACGAGCTTGAAGTTTAATCCGCGTGAACACCAATACGGGTTTCTAATAGTCCGTCGTCCGTTACAAAAGTGGTGGCGATCTTTGTGCATGTAAGTTGTGTCGTTGATGCAGGGAGCCAAGGGTACAGGTGTGAAGGTACGTTGCTACAGATCTACCTGTCTTGGAAGTGTAACAGTGGGAAAACTGGTAAAGACAGTTGATACCTGCAGACATTACCCGCCATTAACCCCTCTACAACAATCTTTGAGCCGTCTCAATGACTGAGAGAATCACAAGTCCGATTTCAGGTCTAAGAGTAATCTGGTTCAATCGTAGGTTAGACACAATTAAAATGGCTTACTATTATTATATCGATTTGTATAAATACTATTATAATATTAAGATAGAGTGGATAAAAGTTCGAACCAAGGTCAGTATTATTACAGTTTATATAACCATTTTTACTTGACTAAATTAATAAAACATTTCTTCAATAGATACAACTTAGTTTAATTTTCTACATTTTATAATCTGAATAGTCCTTGAATACGTGTCATGCGTATAATAGCAATTGATCAGAAACCTTACAAATAAATTATAATTTAAGATTTAGATATAACTTATTGCTCAAAAATATATATAAATAATTTATTAATAAATTTGTTAAGTGAATTGATGTAATATATTGAAATTGAAGATCAAAATGTATAATTAGGTCTACTTATGATAATAACATATTGTCAAATTATGAACATTACACAAATAATAAAATAATTCATCACCAATTTAGCAATATATTAGGTGATGATAAGTCTAAAATACATGAAAACACTTTAAAAAAAGTTTTGTAAAACTTACATATAAAATTAGGTTTGACAAAACAATGTTCAAGTTCAAGTAAGTTAAGAAATCAAATTATAAAATTTGGGTTAAAAGGTTAACATATGCGAATATGTTATAATTAAATGATTTAGTAGTATTGATATACAACGACTTTAAGATATGCAATATTTAACTAAATAATGTTTAAAATTTAAATAGGTATTTAAGTTGACAAGTATACAATTTAATTTACAGGCTAACAAATTTGAGATGGATTTAAATGAAGTAGAGAAATTTGTAATATTCTAAGTATTATCTGTTTTTCTTGTCCCAATACTCCTTGTGCACTTCCAGCATTGAGAGAATGCTGGAATACTTCAGTCCGACATGTATCAACACATATGTATCATAATCATGGAAACTGTAAAACGAGATTATAAAAGCATGAAAACTAAATAATATTAAGGAATTAATAGTGAATGAGAAATACTGTTATCCAATAATGAATTCATAACACGAATAAGACTTATTAAATAAACAAACTTACAAAAGTTATTGTGGAAGACACTATGTGTTGATACGACAGCAAAATGTTAACTGATTTAGGTGTGGTCCAAGAAAATAGATGTGTGTAAAAACAAAAGACTAATGATAAGCGAGATATACAAGTTAAAGTTTAGAGGACCATGAGAAACTGCTATTGAAATCAGTTGGCGTGTTGAGTGATTTATAGAATCAAGAATAGATGGAATAGATGGAAAATATGGTACTGGATGAAAAGAGGAATGAAAAGGAACTAACCTTCTTGACTCTGGCTCGGACGGGCCATTTTCTGCGATGGGCGGTAGAGTGGGATAAAAAATGTTACAGGATTTTAATGTTTTTAGGTAGATGCTTTAATGTGTTGACGAGAATTTGATTTGAGAATTGTAATTGTTCGTTGAGAATTGATTAACTTAACAAATTTATTAATCAATTTTTTCTATATATTTTTGATCAATATATCTAAGTCTTAAATTCTAATTCTAATCCAATACTTACTTTCAACTTGTTTAGAATGGTTTCTAAAATGTCTTTTAAATGAAGATTATAAGTTTAAATGCCACTATTCCCATGACAGATTAAAAGAACTTATAATATTACTTTATTTAATAAATTTAAATAAACCAATCTACTATTATTATTAGCACCGCCTCTTAGTAACCGTTCGGGCTATACGCACCTGTCTACTGAAGCAAGATTTTTTTTATTTATAAAAAAGTGCTTTGTCACAAATACTGTCAAACTACGGATCTTTAACTCACGTTTCCTTCCAACTCACATTAAGTCACTTCTCCTAACTATGGCCTTAAAGTGTAATGATAGTCTTAAGTAATATGCTAATAATATAGCCCTTTACTTAGAATGTGTACGGTTTTCTTTTAATCCGTGCATTTTTATTTTTAACAATCGCTACTGGCTGGCACACATTTAAAACGATAGCTTAGAGATGATATCAAACAACATATCCTTTGACAGGGTTAATATATTTAAATATTTAGAACAATTTTAACTATTAATAATGACATTAAATTTTAAACTAGGCAGTCAAGAAATTCACACTATCATTTGGTTGGTAAGTTGTTGACATCTCACCTGCTTTCAAAGAATGTAAAATTCAGAATATACAAAACAATAGTTTTTCCGGTTGCTATCTATTGTTGTGGTTATGAAGGATCCTTCATATTCTGTTCCTAATTAACTTTTGCATAGTAAAATTTTCATGTCTAATATTTCACACTGGATTGTACCATAATTAGTTTTGATTTTTATTCTATAGCCTGATGATGGCGTCATATGTCACGCCGAAACATGTCGCAACTTTGAGCTAATACATACCAGCTTGGAAAGAAAAAAAAGGAACAAGGGCATTCAAATCAGATAAGCCTGAATTCAGTATTCAAATATACACTTCAATTTTATATTTTATTCTCCAATCTTTAATATCCAATAAATTATCAACCAAAGTATTATCAATTTACATTTTCTTACTCATCTATTGACTTAAACTATTATGTTTTAATTTATTTATTTTAATATGTTATATGTATTTTATGTAAGATAGTCTTACCTTTATAATGTCATATAAAAATTTATTTTTATTTTATCTTTAATCTAGTCAAGTATATCTAAGTTTTCAAAACTCACTTTTGTTATACTATAATTGTTACACATCAAGGTTTTAATTAACTAACTTCCACTCATTTCAAGTATAATTCGTTAATCAAAGGAACCTTGCAAACTTTGTAACTAGTCTAAACTTCAGTTACACATTGGTTGTATATTTATATTTTTATATTGAATTCGACTCTTATATTGATTGTTACGATAGTCAAGTCTCTTAGGTTAAGGTGGGCAGGACATGCAGTGGAAAGAGATTCTAGAACCATGTTCAGGTTATTGACTGGCAAACCTAATGGAAAGGGACCATTGGGAAGATCTAGACGTTTATGGGAGGATAATATTAGAATGGGCCAGAAAGAGATAGGGTTGACTGGATAGAACTAGCTTAAGATAGGGATAGGTGGCCTACTTTAGTAAGGATGGCCATAAACGAGTTCCTAATAGTAAAACTAAAAGTGAGTAACAATAGATACCTGAGACTTTAACTATTAAACGTAAATTAACAGATTTAAAAGAATACACATCTTAAATATTCATAACATTAGCAATAAACCGATTTTTCTGTTTTACCATAACGAAACAGTTTAAGAGCATGAATATTACCATAACTTATTTTAAAAACCTTGGCCATCTAACTAACGAAATAGATTTGAGTGAGTATTGTTCATATATTTTATTTAATCCTTTAAATAACTAACACACTATTAGAAAAGAAACGGGTGGGTGTCAAATCGTTTTAGACAATCTTTATATAAATTAACAAATACAAAAATTGAAATGTTTTACGTCTCACAACAATAAATTATTATATATATATACATATATATATATATATATATATATATATAGAGAGAGAGAGAGAGAGAGAGAGAGATAGTTCAGTAAAGATTTTAATATTCGGTTAGAAACTGTGGGATCTGTGCAAGTCGTAGGATGGTGGCTAGTGGTGGGCTCATTCACACTCAGATATATGAGTACAATAACATTTTCTTCTGACTTGTAATCAATTGGAAAGTATATACGTGAATAAAACGTGACTATAGTACTTAATATAGAAATGTCTTTTACTAATGCATCTTCCTCAGCATTGCTTACATTGGGCTCTCGCCCCAACAAGCAGAGCTGTGGAGTAGAAATCGAAGGCTTGACGTGCAGACACCGCAAGCCTGCCAACAAGCCACTGGCTTAGTTTGGATATATAGTTCCTGTATTTACATTGAGCTAGTTTAAATCAATTAAAGAGAGTTATTCGTTAATGTTGTGAAGATGAAGAGGTTTTGGAACCATTTGAATACATTTAATTATTGTAATCATTCTTGTGGGGAAAGATCATAAACACTCACTGTATCACCTCAATGTTGACCCAGAGGTATAAAGAGTTAGACTCACATTACAGTCAAACACCATTGATGAAGAATCCTATATCTTAATTTTGACCAAGTAAATTTAGAGTCCCTAATGATGTACACATCCTCTCTGCCCACAAATGTGGAAACATTTATTTATTCCTGTCTCTTATACCAGCATTTTTAAAACTCTCTCCAGTTGCGTAACGAAAAATATACCTGATAATTTTAAAAGATATTAAAAACGGTCTTTCCAAATTTTAATAATATTGTGGAAACATAAATAGTTGTTATAAATTTAATATTAAGTTTTTTTTATACGTTAAACAATATCGTGAGAGAGAAAAAGTAAGCTTTATGAAAGTCCCTAACATTTCGTCAAAATATGCGCTAATTTGTTTATTAGACTTTCTATTGCTAAGAACTATTTAATAACTAATAAAACTCAATGGTGTTTTGCGTACCCTCTGAAATCCTTCTTGTACAGTACCTCTAGGGGTATGCGTACCACAGTTCCAGAATAACTAACCAAGACTAAATCACCAGTGAAAGAAAAGTGTTTAGTTTATGATTCAAAGTCTACAGACTCTCCTTATGGCAACCCGACATGTTTTATTCGGTTCCCACGACTCACTACCTGTTCGAGCTATGTGCTATTTACGCTAGTGTGTTAAGTTTGAGGAAGGTTGAACTAAGAGCCAGTGTTCCCGCATTTGTGTGGATGGAAATGTGAAAAAAAACATTTAGGCAAAAAAACCTCAATACAGACAAATGGGATATGAACCCAGCTCCTAGTTATTGATAATACACTATGTTGCGAAAGTGACGTCTTAGGGACGGACCCACCTTCCACAGCTTACAAATCAAATTCCTAAACATATTCTTCAGCACTTTACACCCTGATTGATGCATAGTGGTAGATTCACGTACCATTCGATCACCGAGATGGATAATCCTTCTCTTAAGTATTATTACTATCATTATTTTTATTATTATTATTATTATTATTATTATTATTATTATTATTATTATTATTATTATTATTATTAGCACCCGTTCCGGTTGTACGCACTTACGCTAGTGTGTAATAGTAGGCAGATTGTGAGATGAAATGGAGGACCTACAGTTTAATGTGGGATCCGAACCACGGTGGAGGCCTGGCATTCCACACATTCAAAAGTTGTGATTAATACACGTCTTGTCAGAGGTGAAGGAAGGGAATCTGTGCCGGTACCGAGGATTGTAACCCGGACCCCAGCACAGACGTCTGACACCTTACTCCTAGACCACCTAATCACCGTTTCTCTTAATTACATTTGAATACCATTGAAGTCTACTTATTTGATAATTATTTTTTAATTCACTCCATATTAGAGCATATCCAAGCTATCCGCAGTAGGTACACTAATTATTTAGGTATGAGTACGATAAAATCTATACGAAATGTGCCCTCAGCTAGGTGGAATTAGATTAGTAAAACATTTTGGAAAGAAAAAAAAACTCTCATTACACATTACAAGAATTTGAAACCCACCCTTCCCGTAGCCTGTAAACAAGACTATAAAATCCTCTGACATATAGTCCGCGTGCCCATCAATACGTCTGATAGGTTATTAATTTAAATAATACTACTTCTATAGTAATAAATATGTTCATGTCGGTTAAGTACTACCGTCAGCTACCAAGCTGTCTGGCATTTCTACCATCCATGAAAAGGTAGTAAACAAACATGCCATTCAATTTTGCTTGGAAGTGGAAAGTTTTCTTTCGACAACTGAATAAAAGTAAAGGTGACGAGTTTGAGGGAGCCGGACAATAGAACAAGTAAAAGGAAGTGTCACAATGAAGTTAATCGAGGACCTATTATATGCGGGTAATTATAGCTGTGGCGTGATTTATAGAGGGTCTTAGAGCCAACTTGAATTCATTTCTTTCTGAATAAGATAAAAGATTAACTGTGATATTCATTCATGTAAGCTTAACTGAACCTGGTAATTATAATTTCGCTAATGGCATCGACTTTTCCACCTATAATGTCAGAGAAATAATGGGAAAAAATAATCAATTTTATAATTTGTAATTAGTGTTCGGATGTCAGACCTCTGCACACATATTTTGAATTCGGGAGATGCCTTTTTATTTCAAGACCCATATTTCTCCACACAAATGATGTCCGACTCCGAATCAAAAGTCTAGAGTTCAATCCCTAGTGTGTGCACTAGAGATGGTTTTATTTCTATTAAGTTTTCCTGAAAATTTGCACGCTCTTTGGCTTGCACTTTATTAAAATTCACCGACCCTATCATATTCCCTTTATAGAACATGTAATCAAATATTGTATGGTCTAACACCTTAACACCTTAATGAAGTCGGTAGCCTGTCTGTCAACTGAGATAAGGGTCCTGTGTTTGATTTCCTGACATGGACGAAAAATGTATTATTAGTGAAATGCTAATTTCCCCTTTCACTTTTATTAATTGACAGCAGGGAGCTGAGTTTTGTGTATGTTCTGTATTTAAGTTAGTTTGTAAGTCGTGTACTAATGTAATCAATCGGTCCAGAAAGTGCACGTTAAATACCTAAAATAAAATTTTATAAAATATCTATATTTTGTGTAAAATCTTTCATAGCTAGGAAATAATTATTCAGCTTGAGCTAGATGGCACATTGTAGTGCTGTAAAATGGAGTTTGAATTAGAACACAGTGGAAATTAAACGAGAAAATTTAATTCACCCCTAAAGAAAAAGTTTTAAGAAAATTAAAATATATTTTCCTAACCAATCTTAACATCACTGTTATAAAATGACTGATAAAAGAAATCGTAATTTGTTGCAACACTTGGTTAGAATATATATATATATATATATATAAAACTTCTCGGCTCATTTGATATGAGCTAAGCTACTAAGATTACGATAATAAGTAAGAAACAGCTTGAATGGACAGTAATAAACTTAGTTAAAATGCTGTTTTAAAAATATATGTGTATTTAGTAAACTAATAATTCAAATTGAGCTATAAATAAAAGTACTTACTACCCACGCCAGTATGCACACGGTCTAAAAGTTTCAAGATCATTTAGTTTGGTTTACCAGTTACGGGGAGTTTGAGGTTCAAATCCAAGCCATGTATACGGAGAGGGATTTTATCCAATTTTCTCTTATTCTCTCTTCACGAAAGTGAAAGAACATTTTCTTTAAACTATACCTTCCTTATTCTTACCCTTATGGCGCGATTTAAAATGTGTAAGTCCATGTTAAGACGTGGTGGGAAAAAACCTATCTATAATTAACCGATAATTTTAGTGAACTAAATGACTTTGCTATCTATATTCATAAGGGTGAGTCTATAGTTCTTCCCATCTTATCCACTTTGGTGGCCACATGGTCTAAGCCGCTACTCTCGCAGTAGACTAAATTGGGGATGACGGGGAGATCGAAGCTCGAATTTAAAAAAATCCCACTCTCCCTCCACACAAATGTGAGTACACTTCCTCTAAATATATATAGCCTTCCTAATCTCTAAAACCATTAGCGTAATTAATACATAAGTTTATAGCCTGAACTAGTTGTAAGACGCGGTGCTAAAAAAAAAGGCTATTCCCATTTTTAGTTTTAGGCATTGCATGAGACTGACTGCAAGATAGGGTGCGTGTCATACCCTCCACCCCTCCCTTGTATTGAATGATCCAATGAGTCAGTTCCCATGACAGCCGGTGCGACTATGACTGCAATATGACCCTCCTCCTCATCTAGCAGGTGAGATAAGACGGGGAAGATTTGGAGTTTCCCACACATGAACCAAGCAAAAACTACAAAGAGAGTTTTTAGGTAGGACCGACCACCGCTCGATCTTTCTTGGCCCGGGAACTATCAGGAGTCGATACTTCCCAGGAGGTGTTTATCCAGCCACCTGCACACTTACTTACTTCCACACTCATTGTTTTCTATATTAAGAAAATAACATTTTAAGGTAGTTTTTCGTTTTTATTATTATTATTAGCACCACGTCTTACTACCCGTTCGGTTTATACGCACTTATGCTAATGTGATGATGTAGGGTACAATGTAGGGTGATTGTGAGATGAAATGGAGGACCTGCAGTTTTAACGTGGAATCCGAACCACGGTGGAGGCCTGGCATTCCCCACATTCACAAGATGTCTTGTCAGAGGTGAAGGAAGGGTTTGGTAATCAGATAAATTTGTGCTAGGACCTAGGATTAAACCCTGGACCCCAGCACAGAAGTCCGACACCTTACCCCTAGACCGCCAAGTCACCTATTTTTCGTTTTACACACGGACTATGTTTTAGTATCGAATTATACGGGAAAAAATTGTACTGAAACAACGATGACAGCTATTAGCGTAAATATATTATACTCGTATATAATTCAACTAAAAACAATATCCTCAATTTTATTTTTAATAAATAAATATATATCCTATTTACATTGTTGTATTTTTCACTACGTCTTACTAGCCATCCGAACTGTATTCATTTTATTACGTTAAAGTTTTATAGATGTGCGTCTTGTGGAGGAATCATACGTTTGGAATTATCAGTTTTCTCGAGAACGAGTGAACTTTTTATGTTAATATTTTCAACACCCCTTCTAAGATAATGTATCGATGTTTATTAATTGCTACCTTCTATTCTTGAACAAACCGTTTCCGAAAAGAAAAATGCAAGACAATTAAAATTATTGAAGATAACCGTTTTTTGTTTGTTTGACTTGTCTGTATTTATGTGCTAAGTACTGCACTTATAAACCATACTAAGCATTACAATATTGTTATTTTAAGTTAAATCTGTTTAAATCGTTATAATTATTATTGTTTTATAAAAAAAAAAATTGTTATGGGTTGTCTCAAGTAAAGTATATTTATTTGTTATTTTGTATTCATAAGTTTCCTCACTCACAGATGAGCTTCTTTTGCACATTTAATATGATTAAAAAATAATTATTTGAAACTGATTTTAAAAGTTTCAACGAAAAGACACATCAATATTAATATTATGGGTACTGTTCATAAAAACGTTGATATAATGAAATATAACTAAGATAAAACATTTTATTATGTCATGCGATTATTGATATTTTCTTTAAATTTAGCTATTTTTTTGTTTTTGTTTTTAGAGTATTTTAATATTATTAACACTATGACAAACTATTGATTTTGTAAATTATCCTTACAATCTAAAAAAAAAAATATGCCACTAAGATATTGAAAAATATATATTTGAACTTAAACAGTCAGTCAAGTGTAGGCCTATATCTATTAGATAATTGACAAGTAACATTAAACATTTGCCAAAATTGACTTATAGTTAGTAAGTGTAGGCTATGTTACAACAGTTCAACTTTTAGGTGCGTGGGAGTTACTAAGTAACATTAATCAGTTTAAAATAAACCATATCTAAAAATGGTTATATTCCTGTTTTCATGTGAGACTGATAGGTTTGTTGACTTTGAGCTCTATTCATCTTGAATGCCAGTAGAGGGTCTTTAAATATTACAATGAGTAGAATTCACATGCTTATTTTCTTCTCAAACGAAATCAAGAAAGCATAATAATTATGAAGCAGAATTTCTCAATATCCTCACACAACTTATACCTGGTTATTTACAAGGAAGGACTTGTGAGAGCTAAAACTGAATCAATCCATGTACAGTTCAAAAATATTCTAAAGAAACTTTCATAAGCTAAAAGCATGGCTACAATTTCATACTAGTTTAGTATCAAGCTGAAAAATTATAACTATATAATTAATGTAACTATTTATTCGTAAAGTATGTAAAGTTATTGAAACCTGAGGAAGAGTAGTTGAAATTTATGTTAATTTTCTGCAACACTGAAAAAGGTCCACGTGGCTGTTAGCTGGTTTTGCAAGGACTTCCCTTTAACGTCCTGTGTGAGAAGGTCCTGTTTTTGTCACAAGTTCTTCCGGTGCCTTCTTTCCCTTTTTCGTTTCTCTCTTTTGTGTGGTCCATCTTCAATACTCCTGTATTTTACCTCACCTAAAAAAAAAACACGAAAGAAAAGAAACATTCTGAATTACTCTGTTACCTTTACGAAGGTCGAAGGTCACACACAAACACTCATGAAAACCGTTTTGTGGTTATCCCTTTTTAACAGGTTCCCAGCTGGTTTTTTCTCTGTTTATTTTAGAAGGGCTTGGGTTTATCAGCGTTTCTTCGATGTAGTTGCATAGGTTTGACATCTCAACAAAGTTATCGACCAGAATATAATACAATCATCAACATAAAAACAAAGTCCTGGACGATTTATTTTATTATTGGATTTTTTTCACTGCTGGTTTCATTATTTAACGATGATATTCATGCTTTAGTGACATCAAACACGTCCCATCGTAAAAATAGATCAAATAAATTTTAAAACATGAATATAATTTTTTTTGTTTTTGTTTTTAACTTTTCTTCCCTCTGCACATTGGAGATATTTAATACTTAACTCAGTAGAGAAACTTGTATTGATACTATGATGGAAACTATCACAAATTATTTAGAGTGAAATAAAACACTCATTCAACAGGGTAGTTTTTCAAACTTTATCCAATCCATTAGGTCAATGTGAAAGAAGTATGTTACGGTGGTTTGGGCATATTGAGAGGATGAGTGTGGATCGAGTGACGAAACAAATATAAGAAGGTAAAGAGTATGTTTCAAAAGGAAGGGTAAGTAAACCATGTACAGCGTGGCTAAATTTTGTAGATTAATTTGTGAAAAAGAGAAACATTAAGAGTATGCAAGGATGTGGAAATGTTGAGAAAGCTAGTGAGGATGAAATATGTCTGGAGTTTTTTTTTTTTAGATATATGCACAGTTTCTTGCCTACGCCGTAAGGGAACGGCGTAATTATGTAAATATATATATATGTATGTACGTACGTATGTATTTATGTATGTATGTATGTATATATGTATGTATGTATGTATGTATGTATGTATGTATGTATGTATGTATGTATGTATGTATGTATGTATGTATGTATGTATGTATGTATGTATGTATGTATGTATGATGTATGTATGCATGTATGTATGTACATATGTATGCATATATTTATGCATGTATGTTTACATGTATGTATATATTGTGTATGCATGTATGTATGTACATATGTATGCATATATTTATGCATGTATGTTTACATGTATGTATATATTGTGTATGTACAAATGCATGTAATACGTATGCATATGTATATATTAAGTACTAAAACAACGCTCATGAATATGATACACTATTCTCCCTAATGAAACAGAGACAAATCTTAATTGCTGAAAGTGAAAATCATGTGAAAAATTAATCCCAAACTAATATATTATGTTAATACGAGCTTCCACTAACTAAAACATTTAAACACAAACCCTTGAAAGATTTTGATATTTGATATGATTAGTTAAAATCTTATAGTAAAAGTGAAAAAATGAAATTTTTAAATTTCAGGATCTTATTTATGCATTGAATATATGCATATTAATAATGGTAGTATCCCTGCTATAGTTTGAAACAGAAGTATACAATTTTGTTTTTCCATTGGATATAATAATATTATTCATGGTAATTATATTGATAATAAAACTTAACTTTATTTAATCATTTAATCAATAACAGTAATGAGCAGAAAGTGTTTTTTATGTTCGAAATTGAAACTAAACCAAATTCAACTCTAAAGAAACCAACAATAGTTAGTCCAATCCAATTTATCAAACAATTTATTTTTAATCACTTTCAAAGATTTTTCTTTTTACAACCATTACTGTTTCAACCACGATCTCAGTCAGTATTTTATTCAAGCCATATATTTCCCACTATCAGCTTGCTAGGCCTGTCGTAGCTTCAAATGCCTTATACCCTAACTTAAGACTAAGACAAGGAAAACATACACTACCCGAGCTGATAATGTATTACTGTGAAAGGCTAAACCCTCATTTCACCAATAATACTTTTTCAGTCATACCGGGATTGATTCCCGGTATGACTGAAAAAGTCCCCCTTAGCTCATTTTAGAAAACCTTCTAAACTTGAAAAAAGTAAGGAGCAGTTATAATACAGGTTAAGACTTCGAAAAAATCTAAGATAAATAAAGAGGTAAAAGGATACAATAGTAAAGAAAATAAAAAAATAAAAAAATAAAAAAATAAAAATCAAAAATCAAAATTAATTTAATTACTTTTAATATTTTATTTTTTTATTTTCTTTAGTATACTATCCTTTTACCTCTTTATTGACCTTAGATTTTTTCGAAGTCTTAACCTGTATTACGGGGACCCTTAGTTCAGTAGAAAGAGACGCTATCGACTGAGATACGGTGTCAGATTTCACTTTCAAAGTAATATTTGGTTTTCACATATTGAATGAACATCAAATATTGAAACCAGTTATTTTGTTCAGTGTTAGGAGAAGTAAGCGTATAACCCGAACGGTTAGTTAAGACGCGGTGCTAAATATTATTATTATTAGGAGAAGTAGACTATTGGCAAAATATTAAGAATTCATGAATCCTTCAAGCTTTATTTGCTGAAAATTAATCTGAAATTTCATATAAACAAATGCTGGATAGTTCTTAATTTTTTGTTCCTACAATTTTTTTTTTTCAGCCTTAAAATATTTGAATGAGAAGTTTATTGGTTATTAATATGCATAAGAAAATGTTTATATAATGATTAATTTATGTTTCCCGAATTTTTTGTCCATATTTAATAGTAAATAAATCATACAGCTTAAGAGTAGCAGAGTAAGTAAGTGGTCGTTGAGCAAACAACAAAGCTAAGCCGACTAGTGTCACTGCTACAAAGCTCACAAGACTATGGATACTAATATTTGGTTCCACTAGGGAGGTATCTTCTAGCTAGAGAACCGTTAATATTCTTGACAAACTGAAGGAACTGTATTTTTATGTAAAAAAAAAAGTAATATTGTGAGTATTAGATAGCACTGACTCAAAATATTTAATCTAAAGGCTACGTTTACAATGTTTGAATTTTTTTTAAATTCTTCTGCAAAAAAATACAGTTTTTTTTAGTACCACGTCTTACTACCCGTTTGGGCTATACACTTATTTACTAATTACGCTAATGGTTTTAGGGATTAAAAAGGCTATATTTAGAAAATGTACCAGCATTTGCGTGGAGTGATAGTGGAAAGCCATCTTGGAAAAAACTACCCTCAGTAAGCCCGACTGATGTGCGAACCTTGATCTCCCCGTCATAGGCAGACTATACTAATTTTAGAGTAGTGCCTTAAGCGATGTGGCCATTGAAGCGGACAAAAAACATTTTTTTAAACAAATAATTCAGAGTTTAAAAAGAATACAACACTATTAAAGGCCTTTCATAATATTAATTGTATTGTTAGGCTATATTAAAAATGTCACATATTTATTGAAGTTTTAGGGATTTAATAAAACAAGACAAAGTGACTGATATAACTATGAAAATAGCTTGTAAGGTTTCATCAATATTAGTTATTTATTATGAATTGTAATTTTAAGAAATCAAATCAATTTTTATACCAAACATAAATACAAGTTTAACGTTAAAAAATTAAAATCAAAAGTGATAGGCACAAATTTAACGGGATGTTTCAGTTCCCGTAATCATTTTCAGAATTTCTTGAAATATTATATTATTAATAAAAATATTGTGAAGATTGACTCCTAAGAATAGTTCTGAATAGTTTTATCTATAAATAAACTAATATAAAAGGAAAAAAATAGCTTAATCTAAAGATAAAGCCTAAGAATCAAGTCCTATTAAAAAATATGTAATCTTGATAATATTTACTTTATCAAATACTGGAACTATTTATTTCAATGTTATTATATAAACAGTGTTATATTGTAGTAATGTTTATAGTATTTATTAGAAATCAATTTCAGGTTGATATTCAATAGAATTAAATTAGAATATTAATCTAACCAGCATCCTTGGAGAAGAGTGAGATTTATAAGAATGAAAAAGTAATCAACCAGAAAGCAATATAGCATAAACATTAAATAAAATCTACCTCCAACGATCTCAATAGACAAAGGTAAACTTTCTACCTCTCATGTTTCCTTAGGCCTATTGGTAGCTGGGATAAAGAAAGCAAAATATATAAATAAAAGCCAATAGTTGATTTTGTGTGCACGTCTGTACATCCATCCTTTATCGCCAACAGCTCTAGTCAAGTGTTAATCTATGAACACCATTTGGAAGTTTGGTCGTTTCGGAACAGGTTCATCGAGCGTCTTAGTAAGGCCACAAATATCACCGAGTGGTGACAGGTGACACATTGAAACAACATAGTCTTGTCATTCGTGTCGAGACGCAACGTTGGAACGTAATTATGTGAGCGCGATCAAAATCCAAATGACTTCATGTGACTGCGCCACCCATGTCTTATATGCTCTTGGAAATCAAGTACAGCGTGGCTTACATAAAATAATATATTCGTAATGGATAACCTTAAAGGCTATTAGACATATTTGTCAAGAAAATAAATTATCTAAGTTACTGACTTTACTATGACATTGACTGAAACTTTTATGGCACCTTGTATTGCCTGCTACACAAATGGATTGAGCGATTATGTTTAACTTGATTATTTGCGTCACGTATTAATTAATACCAATCTAAGATGTACGCATTTAATTATATTAGTGGGGAAGGGAGGAGGACGGGTAGAATATAGAGGGAATGAACTAACATTTTCGGAGGAAGAGAGTAAGAAACCATCAGACGTGGTGCAGGGAAAAATAATCAATGCGATATTTTAAATTCACTTAGATAAATATACGTGCTACTTTTCAAAACAATTGTTTCAATGAGTTATTAATCTCCAGACCGACAACTCTGTAAATATAACGTGGGTGAAAAAACTATATACTCGTACTTTGCACAAAACAGTCAATTTCAAGTAAAATTTTGTGGCTGAAATCACCCTGCCTCAAATTGGGGTGTTTGTTTAAATTAACATTATAAGTGTTGAAATTTGCAGGTGTCAGAACTGGTCTAGTTAGCTTGTTTTGATGAAATAGATTACAACTCAAAACAGTGTGTCATCGTTCCTCTTGGCAACCGGACTGATCTGCAGTATATATGGCTCTGTTTTAGAGTTATCTAGGCTGACAAAATAATATCTAGAATAAAGGATCACTCTGAATGTGACCTGCGCGGGATAGAACACCGGGTCATCGGGTACCTGTGCTGGAGGGCAACCATCTTGCCCAAGGTGCTGGGGTTTGTATCTATGTAGGACTGCTGATTATGTCAATCAGGCTATCGGTTTATCATTTCTTACCGGACCAGTTCTGTTACAGGCTCCTAAGTTAAGTCTTTATATCTTTTTGGTAAACTTCTTATAATATCACATTTTGTAGTGGTTAGTACTGCTATAATAAACCCTAAAAACCAAAGCCGTCTATAAATTGTGAACCCACACATGTATTTTGCCATCGTCTCTATCTTTCCTCGCAAGCCTTTCTGGCATGTTAGGCCCACTGGGAAAGGGGTAGCGACAGTTGTACTACCTAAGATGATTTTAGCGACGTGTTCATTTTTAATTAGTTATTTAAATTATACCTGCCTCGGTGGTCACATAATCTAGGGCGTCACCCTTTAGATAAACTGGACAGTGTTGTGTTTATGTTTTTTTTAAATTCAAATAGTTTACAACTCTACTTCCATGCAGAAGTGGTTACACTTACACTGAATTCTACTTTCCTCTTTTTATTATGTAAGATTTAATATGCCGATCATATGAAATTGACGTTAGACGTGGTGCATAACAAATATTTATCTACAATTTTTTATATTGAGGTGCATGCAAATTTCTACAATTAAATTACAAGTAAATATCTAGTCCGATTAATTAATACTTTCTCACATGGTTTATTTTGATGTTATTAATTATTCAGAAGCACCGATGACAGGGTTGGGGAAACATATACCATCTGGGGGCTACAATTTAGACGTAATGACACGTTATTAAGGATCTACCAATTACTCAGTCGTCCCGATGAATTCGTTGCGGCCGTGTATAGTCTGCACCAAAGATACAATTTAACAAGATGTTCCGTGTTAACTGCCAAATGTGGACTAATTTTAACAAAACATGGAATATACATTCTTTGAAGCTCGGTCGAAAGATGTGCATACATGTACTTATTATTATTATTATTATTATTATTATTATTATTATTATTATTTAGCACCGCGTCTTACTACCCGTTTGGGTTATACGCTTTAAGTATTAATTACGCTAATGGATTAGGAATTGGAAAAGTTAAATTAAAGGAAATGAGCCCGCAATTGCGTTGAGGGAGTGGAAAACCCTTTAGGAATAACCACCCCCAGTTCACCCGACCGAGATTCGAGCCTCGATCTCCCCGTCCTCAGCAGACGGGCTCAACACGACAAGCGCGTTATTCAACTACGCCACCGAGGCGGGTATGTACTTATTAAATATGGTTACACCATTTCAATGTAGCAAGTTCCCAAAAGGTTTTTCATTAATTATCTAATCGCAAGTTATTTACATTTTAAATTATAAGTAATCGATACCTAGGTCGTATATTTTTTACATTTTGACATATGTTGTGAGACTGACGTTCTATGCGACGTTATTTGAATATAGTTTACTATTGAATATAGTGTTGATTGGTATTTTATTTAACTTGATCACTAAAGAAATTTCAACTTAAAATAAAGGGAGAAATTATAGGAGATATTTCAACTTGAAATGCAAAGATTAATGTTAAGACATCAACGATAATCACGTGGAAAGAGTGAGGTCTACTGTTCACGGAACTATTAGTTTTATTCTAATGTCGTCAATACTTACTTTATATTTTTTGAATTTCCCTACAAATAGGCAACATTTACATAAATAAATAGCTTGTAGACGTCTATATAATATCTTATAACGCTATCTAATTCCATACTGCGACTAACTGCCTTGGCAACGTCTCGTGTTAAGTTTTTTTTTCAGTAACAGGGAGATTGGGGTTTGAATCTAATTCAGGTGTACTGGAGGTGGATTTTTCAGGGTTGCCACGCACCTGGAAAACAGGGAAAACCGGGAAAAGACAGGGAATTTGTTTGTGTCTGGAAAAAACCGGGAAAACACAGGGAATTTCACCAAAAAACTAGAATTTACTGGAATTTGTTAGTGAATTTGGGCAATAAAGTGCTTGCAAGCGGAACAATAAAGACTAAAATTTGTAACTGGAGAATTGAGCAGTCTGATTGGAGCACGTCTCATTTATGATGACTATGCTTACCAGCACCTCATCAGCTTGAGATAAGTCCTGAGTGCAACTGAGACGACTCGTTTTCGTTCGGCAAATGCCGCGCATTTTCGGCTTCCTCCACTCACCCCCGCTAATAATACAAACGTCTCGTTCCACCCCCACATTTAAACTCAATATTGTATTTTTGGTATTTCCCATTTTTTTTTTCATTCCATTAAGGGTACACAGAAAACATAACCAATTTTTCCTTCTATAAAATGTGTCATTCATTTCTCATCATTTTCCAAATAATTCTTAAACATGTGTTTCTCTTGCACAATAAAACATGCTTCCAATGACAAATTACTACTCTTCATTTCTAAAATTTTCTTTAAAACTAAATTAAATGCCTCTATAATTATATTTATAATATCTATTAGGTGTCTGGAAAAATGAAAATTTTCTCTGGAAATCCTGGAAAACACAGGGAATTTGGTAATAAGAAAATAGTGGCAACCCTGTTTTCCAAACGATTTTCCAGTCTCCCTCCACGCAAATTCAAGTACACTCCCTTTAAAGTTTTAATTTCCCCGTCCCTATTCAGTTAGCGTAATTAATGTATGCGTCTAACCGGTAATGGTACTACGATGTGGTGAAAAAAGTTCAGTGCCTAAGCATCATCTGATATCATAATAGAGCACCTAAACATCCCCTAATCGTACACCTCCTATAAAATTCCCATATCCCTGCACCAAATCTAAGCATCAACTTACATTACACCATGTTTTAAAGTCGTCTGGATAGAGTTAAGCTCAATATAATCTTACAATGTGCCTGATATTACACAGAGTCCAAACGTATTCTGAGATTGCACAGCACCTAGACACCAACTAAAACCTTCTTTCAAATTAGGAAAGAGCAATTAAAGTAAGTTAATATTAATTTTAACTCTCAGCTATGATAAATAAGGTGCCCCTTGTAATATCATCAAACTATTTAAAGTAACTTAGCCTAAGATAGAAGGCACAATATACACATGATGACTCAGCAGGAATGAACTATTTTAGTCATAATAACAATTTCCAAAGATAAATAGATCTAAAACTATTACAAAATATGCTTGGTTAAAATTAAGATAAACATTATAGGTAGAACTGGTCATGTATTAAAATTATTATTTTGGCAAGAAACGTTTATAAAATATAAACATATATTTTTATGGTCAACATTAATACAAAATTGACTTTATTATCATAACAAGTTCATATATATTGATATTAAATATTAAAATTGACACTTTTTGGTCACATGGCTTTGCATATAAAAATATGAAAAATACTTTAGTGTATTTAATAAATGTCAAAAAGTTCCTTCCTATATTAATCGGACTGTGTCATTCAATCCCATCTTATATTGACGTTTAGCTGAGTGTACTGCGTGCTACACGATCATGACTATCACTGAGTCACACACAACTCGTACTCCACGCACACGCACTCTTCCACTCATCTGTCAAGGCATGGATAAGAGAAAAGAGAGTAAGCCGCCTTACCTTCCAAACGAGTGATTGATAAGCCAACAAACATTCATTGGCTTGCAGTGAGATGATCCATCAGTGGTTTACTTTACTCCACCAAGGAATGATATCTTGGTGGGGAAGAAACACAGCAGAGTTGTTTGAACTGTTCAAAGAAGTGAATATCAGAGATATATAAGTTTGAGAAGTTGAGACCAGTAATAACACAAGTTTGAGAAACTGAAACCAGTAATGACATATGTTTAAGAAACTGAAACCAGTAAGCCTAGTAATTAAAGTATGAGAATTTGAGATCAGTGATGACACAAGTTTTAATAGTTGAGACAGTAATGACACAAGTTTTAATAGTTGAAACCAGTAACGATAAAAGTTTGAGATATTAAGACCAGTAAAAACACACGTTTGAGAATCTTGAACCAATAATAACACAACTTAGAGATGTTGGAAGCAATAGTAGCACAAGTTTGAGATGTTAAGGTCAGTAGTGACACAAGTTTGAATAGTTGAGACCAGTAATGACACAAGTTTTAATAGTTGAGACGTTAAAGACACAAGTTTGAATAGTCGAGACCAATAATGACACAAGTTTTAATAGTTGAGACAGTAATGACACAAGTTTGAATAGTCGAGACCAGTAATGACACAAATTTGAGAATTTAAAACCAGTAATGACACAAGTTTGTGAATTTGAAATCAGTAGTGAAACAATTTTGAGAAGTTGAGACCAGTAATAACACAATTTTGACTAGTTGAAATAAGTAATGACACAAGTGTGAGAATTTGAAACCCGTAATGACACCACTTTGAGAAGTTGAGACCAGTGATGAGACAAATTTAAGGAGATGAAAACAGTAATCACACACGTTTGATAAGTTTAGATCAGTAGTGATACAAGTTTGAATTGTTGAGACAAGTAATGACACAAATTTGGGAATCTGAAATAAGTAATGACACAAGTTTGAAAATCTAAAATCAGTAATGATAAAAGTTTGAGAAGTTGAGACCAGTAATGAGACAAGTTTGAGAAGTTGCTAACAGTAATCACATAAGTTTGAGAATTTGAGATCAGTAATAACTAGTATAAATAGTTGAGATCAGTAACGCCACAAATGTGAAAAGCTTGTATCAGTAATAACAGAATTTCCCGATGTTGAGACAAGTAATGGGAAAAGTTTGAGATGTTTAGACCAGTAATGGTAGGGATTTGGGAAGTTGAAACAATAAATGGTAAAGATTTATGAAGTTAATAGAAGTAATGGTTTGGGAGGTAAATACCATACATTTTAAAATTTTAGGATGTTAATTCCAGTAATTGAACATATTTGGGAGCTTAAGACCAGTAATGGTTGAAGTTTGGGAAGTAAATACCAGTAATGACAAAGGTTTCAGAAGATAAGATAGTTATGGTGAAGATTTGGATAGCTAAGACTAGTAATAAAAAAAATAATTTAAAGCCAACATTTTGGAAATGTCACATTATTAAGAAGTTAAAACACTAGATGTTCCAGCTTTGGATAATTTAGCGTCAATGATATAAATTTGGGAATTTTAAAGAATAAATAGTACATGTTTGTAGGGTTATGATCAGCTATAATATATATTTTGAATATCATTTGAAGAATTCCACAGACTTAGAAAGTTAGAACTATTAAATAAAACAAAGCAACTAAATAAATCATAGCAGCTTATTATATAGTAATATGCAAAATTTTAATCAAAAGATTTTCTAATAGGTTTCATTATATTCATTATTTCACATTCCTGTTTCTGAAGGATTCAAGAGGTTTTTCGCATTTCTAAAGGTACATTGGATTCTTAATGTCCCTTAACTTAGTACCTACACAAATTATTTCCAAATATTTTGTCAATAATACTATACAAAATCAAGGATTTTTTTTAAAATTAATCATAACCTCCAAATATTTTTCCAGCAATACAGGAAAAAACTAAGTTATTTTTGAACACGTCATAATTTCCAAATATTTGGTCACCAATACAGGCAAAAATCAAGGGTTTCTTGAACTATTAATTTTATTAAAACGATCTGCCAACAATACAGCAATACAGACCATAACCAATGGTTTATTTAACCAAATACTAAGGTTTTCTTTAACTGTAATCAACATCTCAAATTCTAGCCACAAATCTAGGAAAAAATTAATTAAAAGACTGTATTTACTATTTCCCATTGGCCGCAAGAACAAGATATGTCTACTTGATTCAGAAAGATAAAACTAGAAGCCAAGCTGTTTGAAGAAATAATTGACTGAGCTAAGATGCTAACTACAGTTAAAGAAAAGTTTAATACCTAGTTATTAGTTATTTAGTAGTTGTTATAGTATTACTAATAAATAAAAATGTTTTTGTACCTGGGATAACATATTGGTTTATCCATATTTTAATATAGTATGTTTCATATCCAAGCGAATCATCTCCTTATTCAACTTTCTTATTTATCTAACTCATAGAGTTTGTAATAAAATCTAGAGAAATTTCAAATGTTATGTGATTTTTAAGCAAATATACAGATCAAGAATCTCCTCCTTTTTTAAGATACCTAAAAACTTTTTCATCACATTGAAAACCCCTTCATAATAGAGTCCATACATTCACAGAATAACATAAATTATTAATAATCTACAGATTTGCTATTGACTTTTTGTAAGATTGGTGTAACACATTTTTCTATGATACTCAAATACTACAATATTTTTCCACTAGAATAGTGAAGTTCATCTTTCGGTTTGTTTTTTTAAGGAAATATTCCTTACTGACCACAGTTTGTCTATTAGACCACATTTTCGTTCAAATAAGTAATGTGTATGAAAATACCCCCATCAACAAATCCGTTTTGCAAGAGAAATAATACCGTGGGAAGTTGATTTAGTTGGAAATTTGGCCTAATATGTCAAAATGTACCTATCAATGAAATAGTATTCAATGGAATTGGCTACGCCCGAAACAATATACTTACACCTTCTCCTATGAGAGTATTATATAAGTAAGGGGAAAGAGTTATTGGTTTCACTTACCTTTCATTGTTAACTAATTTTTAGGAATGTATAAGTCAGGTTGATTATAATACTAACCAACCAAAGTAAACCTATTCTTTTATTGATAAACTCCATGATATGTTAGATTTTGTTCGCAAAATAGTATTTTTTGGTTATAAGAGAGAGTGAGAGTGAGCTAAATTATATTTCTATTATATTAATTAGACATTATTACACCAAAGGCCGCGTACAATACCCATTGTTGAAAATGGGCTTGGGCAGATATACATTAAGCATGTTCAAGTTTTGACCCTGTAACTAATTAATAGTAACTTTGAACATAATTCTATCTAGGAACTGCCTCCAACTCAAAATAAAGGAGCTTCCACGGTCAACAGGTCCCAAATCTATTGTCAGTAAGGAACACATACTCACTCAAGATAAATCCATTAAAATTGTTACATGTGTGATAGTTTTTTATACTATTTGATCAATGCTAGGCATATTAAATTGCATAAGCCATGTTTAGCATTTAAGTGCCCAAAGAGCATTATTATATTTCCTATTCTTAGGATTAATTTGTGCGGCTGTTTTCCTGAGGGCATCAAACGATTTAAAAAATCTACTGGATCGTTGCCTTTTTTTTACGCTCATCCTTACACTCGACAGGATTCTCACTGGCGTGATAATCGACTTCTCCTTCTTCATCCTCATCTATTTGTGCACCCTCAACATTTCACGAACAAAGAATGGCCATTCGAAATAAAGGTTGTACTCCACCTATTCTCAAATATTTCATGAACTATCTAACCGTGTGTCAATATTTCTTTTGGCACCTCTTTCAAGGTTAAATTTTCAGTTTTCCATAACCCATTTGTATCAGCCTACAGCGTAGGCTACTGTCGATTTTCCATACATTATTGTTTAACTTGATAATTTTAAACTCCTACAACAGAGGAGTGTATTTAATACTTGTCTGGACAATTGTTGACCTAAAAGCATGCGGAAATATTGTTAATAAATACCTGAAACCATTCCTCAACAGTAAAACTTTTCTCCCAAATAGAAAATGATTATTTACTAAACCTGTTCTGTAACAAAATATTTAATACATCTTTACATGTCTTGGAGCCATGGTTGACATATTACATATTCGCATCTGATGACTGTTTCATCATTTAATGTAATCACAAACATGTTTTTGTTCTTAGGTAAAAGTCAAATAAGTGCTGCTGCAATAACATTCTTCCTTGTTCATGCCAAATATATCATGGATGATTTCCGGAGGGGTTATGTAAGTTTCTTCTAGTCTTCACCCTTTCTTGCTTGTAGGATCAGACTATACTGTACCTCTCTCGGAGCACCAAATGATCACAATCAAACCATCAGGGAGTATGCTTATCTCGTTTCTGTGGAAAAAATATGTGTGAAGATATCAAATGAAAATTCCCGCAGCTTCTCAGGCTCGGCCCATGAATCAAATATACAATTGAAGTCAAATATCTTCTTGAAAGGAATGCATTTTTTTAATAAAATAACTTCTTTCTATCAATGGGTAGGCCTACTTCCAAATTCTTTCATTTTCAAGATGTGTTTTAGTTAGAGTAGTCATTGATTTGGCTGAATGCATAATATGTACAAAAGTATTTTCGTAGGTAGTTCTTTTTTTTTAAATTGGAAACTCATGTTGCCAAAATGGTGGAAAAAAGTATTACAATTATATTTTAATTCTTTGATCGTTTAATAAATAAGGTACAGATAAATTAAGCATTAAACCGGTAATAAATATATTATTGGACATTTTTGATAACTTTTAAGATTAATTTTTTAAATGATTAGTAAAATAATATATATTTATAGAATGTCAAATTTTAGTGACTTAAAATCAATGTCGGTTTTCGGAAGTCGGCTTCCTATAAAAACCATGGTTTATATAATTCAAGCTTGAATTAAATCAGCCTGTTGAACGCAACCTTTGTTTTTAAATCAGCCAAATAAATAGTTTCTTACTTTATTTCGACCCCTCTGAGAGAGAAGTATTGTGATTGTCAAAAAAATCAAACTCGGGATTTTGATAAATGTCGACGTTTCAGGGCTCCCTGAAACAGAAAATAGTTGTTTCGGCGATGCCATCTGTCTATATCTCGAACATATTTAATGTTATCATTGGATTGAATGATTTATTTATTCAACACTAATTTAATTATTAATTTTACTTTTTCATCATCGTTGTTCGAATAAAACTTTTCAAACTTATTTGGAATTGCCTCGTTCTATTTCCTTCCCACTGAGATAATAAACTTGTATAAACATTAAACACACCCTTAGAAGGGGTCGGGATCCATTACTATATTTCTAAATAATTTTTAGCACACATTTATAATAAATACAAAAATTTAACAACCCTAGTAGGTTTTTTCAGCTTAAGAATTTCCAGAAGAAGATCAGGGAAAGATATTGAACTTTGGAAAAATTCTTTTAGCCAACTTAAACAAAACTCTGTTGCTAATTTCTAAAATAGAGTGATTTTATACTTCATCTAAATAAAATCCTAAATTAAATAAATTTTGCTGAAATCGAGAAATTGCTGTCGCGAACAATTACTATTTTCTGAAATTGAATGTCTTTAGACACACCCTTGGTTTGTAGGTTTTCATTTTTATTTTCTCACATAGTTAAAGCATCGTAATCATGATAATTTACTATGGATCCTTATGTTTTATATGCCCCCAAATACAAAAAGTGGGTCTTATATTTCGGTCTGTATACCTAATTAGCCATTTGTTTATCTGTGTGTCACTGGGTATACAGCCAACACTTTGGCTTAGTGGATTTTTTAAACTTGATATTTTAATGTTATTTGCTCCCTTCTATGAGTAGATTTATAATTTAGTCCACAAAATAAAGGTGGTTTAAAAATGACTTATTTGAGAAAGCTCGAATTTTTTTGAATATGGCTATAGTGGTTTTTGACTTTGTATTTGGGTATTTGACTTGACAAAAAGCATTTTAAACGTGTTTATCTGGATAAAATACATTTGAATATTTTAATTTTTAAATTTTTAGTACAGCGTCTTACTACCCATTCGGGCTATACGCTTAAGTACTAATTATGCTAATGGGTTAGGAATTGGTAAGGTTGAATTTAGAGGAAGTGAACCCATATTTGCTGAGAGGAAAAGTGGAAAACAATTCAGGAAAATCCACCCCCAGTTCATCCAACCGAGATTTAAACCTCGATCTCCTCGTCCTATGGCAGTCCAACTCCACATGAAACTAGCCACATTAGCTAACTACACCACAAAGATGAGTAAAATATTGTTAAATAATTACTAATTATTTTTAAATTTGAAATGTTTTAAAAATAACTCATATGATTATTTTAAATCGATATTTTGGTGGTTTGACATGACAAATAACACTGTATACTTGTTTTGTGGAGGAAGAAGGGAGGGGAGGAGGGAATTAGTTTAGTTTTAGTAAACTAAATAATTTTATTTTAACTTAGTCACTAACAAATATATAATATATAAAAACAATGCAGGGCTCTATTTTGTTATATATTTTTTAGTGATAAAAATTGTTTTGAATATTGAATAAGCTTTGGGAATCATTGTATTTTAAAGGAATTACTTCACGTTTTAAATATATAGATGACCGAGTCAGAGGGAATTTCGTTACTGACACCGGTTTTCTTGTGTGTGGTACCAGTGGATTGAGCTCAGTTTCTCTAGTAACAAAACAAACTGAGCTCACAATCACACGAATCCGGACTCACACAATACGGCAACAACACCAACAAAATGTCGGTGTTTGATTGTTGCTTAGCATGTTGACCCCCCCATGTTGTTGGTTTTATTATATGTTATTCGATCAGGGGTAATTTGGGATAAAGTCTGACGAACTGACAACTTAATGACTCCCTCCCTGATTCAAGAAAGAAGAAAGGCAGAGGGGTACAACTGGGAAGTTCTAGTTACTCCCAGACCCCTCATTCATTGTGAATTATAATTCTGTCTGGCTAGTTTTCTTACTTATTCTTTGGTATTAGGAACTCAAAAGTACATTACCTCACCTACTAAAAATTACGGCACACATCCCTATCTTGAGCTAACTATATCCAGTCCACCTCATTACACCATTCCAATTTGCATCTAGGGTCTTACTTCTGTATTCTTTCCATCAAGGGTTTTTAGTCTATACCTTGAAATTTATAAATATTATATTATATAAGTCTTAATTTGAAAGAATAATCTAAAAAAACTCACGTTACTTTATACAGCAAAATAAAATAGAGATCACAAATATAGAAGGTTTGTGTAATAATTTATCTAGCTGCTAAAAATAATATATGACATTTTAACATAAATTAAATATTTTATGTGTTTGTATCAATGTATATGGTTGTATAAAAATGGTTTATTATTTTATAATATTGATATTTATAAATTATGTAATCGTATCTACATATTTTAGTTATTAAAACTCATGTGTTTGTATCCCAAAATATTGTTCTTTGTAAATTATATGAATGTATCCACACATTATAGTTATTTATAAATGTTTCAATCTCAGGTTATAAAATAACGCAAGTTTAAACAAGACCCACTGACTACCGGCGATGTGTACGACTATTAATAATGATCTAGGCTGCTAGATTGGAAGGTAATTACACATTTTCACAGAGTAAATACTTGATGAAGAAAAAAGAACTGAGCACAATTACATTTTGATTTGGGAAAGAGAAATGTAAATACACCTTATTCTTAGATCCAATATAAGACGAACTTTTATCAAGAGTTCAGTGAAAAATTTACCCAGCACCTATCATTAATAATAAAATAATTATTTTTTATGGTTGAATAATCATGTGTTTCATAAAAAAAATGCCTTACAAACTTGCTTAACCCTTAATAATCAAATAGCCGGAGTTATTATTTATGATTTTTAGTGAGGAATTCTCCATCTAGATAAAATATTCAATTTCAGAATATGTTAACCTTTAATGGTAACCTTTGGTTTAAGCACTCACACTTATATTGCAAATTTTTTCTTTCTCATAATAAAGATAAAGTATTGGAATATATAAAAAAATTCTTCCTCATTATGATGGTAACTATTTACGCTAAATATGTGTCCGACAACCAAAAGGTGTATTTTCTGTCTGTCTCTATTCTGTCTGACAGTCTATTCGTCTGTTTGTCTTTGCCAAAGATCTGAAACGGTTTGATGGATGAGTGATTTTTTTTATATTCCAGAATATTAGGAAATGGCTCTTAATGAATTTGTTTAGAATCTAAATCTAAGGAATTTCTTTCCAAACAAATAACACTGTATACTTTTTATAGTTGTATATTGTGTAAAAATTCGTTAAGCGGTAGTTTACTGATGAATGATTTCCTAAAATGTGAAATATTTCGAAAATGGATTTGGTGAATTTGTTTAAAATGTATATCTTGGGAAATTTTTGCATGAAATAACATAAATGTGTACGTGTTTCTGGGGTGAATATTTGTTCAATGATAGCTTTAAAAAACTTGAATAAGTCTATTTTAATAAATGGCTCCAACGATTTAGCTCAAAATGAGTATTGGTCAAGTTTATTGAATTATAAATAACTATATACATCTTATTGGAATTTCTTTAAAAATAATCATTTAATTTTAAGCCTAATTTAGTGATGATGTATTTTTGAAAAAAAAACTTTTTGAAAATAGCTCAAACGATTTTGTTAAAAATTGTTATTTGGAGATTATTTTAAATGATAATAAATAATATTAGTTGGTTTTTCTATATTAGATTATTTTAAGTATATTTTACTAATGAAAAATCTTAGGTAACGTGAAATATTTTGAGAATATACTTTAAGATTGAGTTCAAAATAAGTATCTGGAAAAAAAAAATTATAGTAAATAAGAATATATTTTTATTTTTTACAAATATATATATATATATATATATATATATATATAATTTGAGACTAGTTTACAAATAACGATTGTGTCGTATCATTTATTTAGTGCTATAGTTATAAAATTAACTTATTGAGAAATATATTTTTTTAAAGCTATCCTAATCATAAACTGGAATTTAAATAGGGACTGTAAGATTCCATCCCTCCTTTCTAACAACTCAGTCATGTTGATGGCCTCTCCAATAACTTCGAACTCGTATGGTCCTTCCAGTGGTAAACATCTCTCCCGTTGTATAAAGTACCCCCTAATATTAAATAACTCACAAGCAAATTCATCCCCCACGCTAAAAAGTGACACTGAGTAAGCAGCCCCTTTTCTCCCACCCTTACTTCTTACCAACCTTCCCCAAGTTAATGAATGTTGTTGACAGAATCTTCCATGACCATGCTCGAAGATATGGGGTGGGGGAGGAGGGATGGATTCTGTCCAAATAATGAAATATAACGGAGGAGGTATCTTCATTCCCACGTCTTCTGGAACGAGACTTGTCTGTTAAGGAAAAGCAAGAAATAGCTCTCATTTCTCCCGCACCTGCACAGCTGCGCTACGACGACGGATTTACAAGAGCTGCTGACACGTGGGAGGTTCGTCCGGAGACATATGCAAATTATGAAAGCACCATTCTTTTACCAATAGTATTTTTTAATATAATAAAAGAGCTATTTTTAAAATTAATAAAATAAATAAAGCAATGGCGCCAGAAAACCCATTATTTTTAGTTATTAGTAAATACTTTTTATTTTATTGGAGGAATTATTGTAGTTAAAAAAATATTATTTCGATATTATGATGTATATTCAAGTTTATGAGCCCCAAACTAAACAGATTGATCTTAAAACTCGGCATGAACCTCTGTATATCTTAGTGTACGGTATCTAGGCTACAGTTGAAACGGATTGTTAGATTGGATGCTAATTTTAAATATAGGTTTCGATGTTACACTGTATGGTAATATCTCAAGGTCAAATCGTGATATTTATTTTATATCTAACATTTGTCCTATTTACTGAGGAGTAGCTTTTGTAAATTCTAAATTTTATGAAAACTGTTTAAGTATTTGATTCAAATTGGATATCTAAGGTGTTTTCTACATAATAAATACCATTGTACAGTAAACTTGTTTTACAAATATAGATTGATTTTAGGGTAGTTTACCTATCTATTTTAAATGAATTTGAAATTTATTTATGATTTAATAAAAATGATACTTTCTTATCATTTATTCAAGATAAATTATTGCCTTTTATTACATTTTTAGATTAATTATACATATTGTGGGGGCTGGGCCCATTTATTATAGGCTAGGTGTAGTAAGCCCCAAGAAGAAATATGAAACCATTGGATTAAAAAGTAATATATACTTACTGACATAAATGATCAATCTTTGATAGTTTTATACTTTAAATTTAAAAAAATCCCAGTATATGGTATATTGGTAGATAATGACATTTAATTAACACGTGATGTATCTTAGTGTATTTTATAAGTAGATTTACGTGACCTTGTGGTCTAAGGGTAAGGTGTCAGACTTCTGTGAAAGGGGTCTGGAGTTCAAATCTCACTTCCAGCACAGATTTATCTGATTGCAAAACCTTTCCTTCACCTCTGACAAGACTTGTATTAATCACAGCTTGTGAATGTGTGGAATTCCAGGCCTTCATCGTGGTTCGGATCCTACGTTAAACTGTAGGTCCTCCATTTCATCTATCAATCACCCTACTATTGCCCATTAGCGTAAGTACGTACATCCCGAACGGGTAGTAAGACGCGGTGCTAATAATAATTATAATATTAATATATTTGCCTTTATCCAGATATTTATAAAGGTTAAACTTATTGTTAGTAAACTATATTTTTTATAAATGTTTTTCCACTCTCCCTATATGCAAATGAAGGTAGGCCTATATTTCCTAAACATTTTACCTTACTTATCTCTATACCATTAGTATAAATATGTGCTTAACCCAAACTGGTATTCATACGTGCTTAAAACGAACTTACCGGTACTATTATCAATCCACCCCCTTGCCAGATGTTGGATTTACCTTCAATTATTCGCCCAGTTGGAGGGGGGGATGTTTGTGTTCACATATCTTATGTAAAAATAAACATTTTTTTTTTAGAAAGCATGGTATGGATAGCTTGGAGATTAATATATTGAATAGGTTTAATGCATTAATAGTTTAGATATATAGTGGTGATATAAGATATCTCTAAAATTAAAGTACACAAAATAAATTATTTTTATAGGAAAGAAAAACAATAATGACATATGTGGGATTTAAACCTTTATACTTAGACTAGTGCCTGTTTTCTACCTGCTCAATAGGAAATGTCCAATATTTGTTGAAAATAAACAAATTTAATACGTTCTTAAAAAAGCATTCTACTTTGCTCCATCATGATAAAATAACGGTTATTAAGTTCCACATATATTCACTTAAAGCTATTCAATCCAATACGATAAAAATAAAAAAGAGGAAAAGAAATACCTTCCTCCAAAAAGTACAATCTTAAAACCTTGAAGATAAATTTTCCTACTCAAAGTGTCGATAAACTTGAAAGGAGTACGTTAAATTCTTCCAAGCGACAGTATGTTGGATTGTGGGACCACACATGGTGAGATAAAGAGTTCAGAAATGACACGGCTTCCTTCATGAGAAATCAAATCTTACAGATGACTGAACGAACACATACAAACACGCTCACACATCCATCAAATTCAAAAAGTTTCCCCTAGAATCGACTGTGTAGTGATCCACTTCCAAACCAAAATACTCTTAGGAAAAAAAAGTAAAAAAGGAGCGAGTGGGGAATTTTTCTCCAATGCCATTTCAACAAGACCTGCTATTACCATTGCCACTCTTCGTATAAAAAAAACACGACATTTTCCTGTTCACTGAATCAAACATTTTGAATTTTTATTTCTTGTCTTTCTTATTTTATTTTTTTTACTTCTAGTTTACATTCGCAGTCTCGAAAGAAAGCATGATTCTAAGACTGGATAAAAGGGCAAGGAACAATAATCTTGAAAAACCATTGACCTGACTTCTATCCTATTCCTTTGAAAAGGTTACGTAACTGATGAATGAGCTCACTGCAGGAGGGATTGTGCCTTCACAGTATAATTACTCTAGTTCCAGAGGTTTTAAGAGGCAGGTATCAAAGACTTCTTTTTTTTAACTTTCTTTGATAGGGCAAGTCGAATTTTCACGACGTATTAACGTGTATATTATGATCGCTCCACTAATGGAATGACATTTCAAACCGATGTAAAGTGAAAGAGGGTGGAGTGTGCGCATTGAAATGAGAAGAGTTCGTTACCATTTTACATAATAGATTAGATTTAATATACGGATAATAAATGGTTATTGTATTTGTTTTAAACAAGAAATAGTGCGATAATAGAAGGATTATAATTTGTAGATGATTGTGATATAAAAAATAATTTTATTTTCTTATTTGATTTGAAGTTTTTTTTTACATAAAAGTCAATTTGTTAAATACTATTATTGAATAATGAAATTTGTTTATCTAACATAAAAACAACCGTATTACTAATACTATTAAAAATCATATCTACGTATTCCAATAATGTAAGAACATAGGAATACACTAGTACATAGTAACTACCCAAAATTCGATTGATGAGTTCATTATGTATTTTTAGCCCACCCATATTCTAAGAAAAATAAATTCTCTAGCTAAGGTGAGATTTTAGTAAACGTGAGTTAAGAGCAGTATTTTTCAGCTTTTATGGCAACAAATATTTGGGCTAAGTAAATCAAATATTTCTCCAGTAGAATCATATAATTCAGTTTTCTTCTTATGGTAATTTCAAAAGTAATAATTATTGAATATATGTCTAAGGTGTCCTGAAATTTAATGACAATTTTTTTTCACTGAAAAAATATATTATCAAATGCCACTATGCTCATGATAGATATTCCAGGACTGTTTATATTAAAATGTGTAGAAAATTAAATTCTATATTTCTACTGCAGCCATATTTTATTTTATTGGTGAACTAAATTGTTTGCTGTAAATATTGCAAAAACAGTGCCCCTAAATCACGCACCCTTCCATCCTACCTTAAGGGCAAAGTATCTTGTATAAGACATATATTTATGTAAATGTTGTACAAAATATATTGTTATCAGTAATAAAATACTTTATTTTAGCAACGAGAAAACCTCTAGTTAACAAAATAAAATTTCTTCAAATAAAAGATTTTCAAACTTTATATAACTACATATCCTTTCATTAATAAAAACAAATATGAAGTACCCTTGAAAGATTTTTTTTTAAATTTACGACGCGTCTCTTTTTAGTTTTATTTTCAACTTATTACTTACTTGGAAAGATATATGTTATATTTATCAAAACTTTTCTATAAGAATAACTACCTACAGGATACAAAAAACAATGTAAGTATCTGCCAATAAATGAAAAAATAGGATAAAACGATATACTCCATGCAACCATTTTTACAAGTTTATCACCCGCCTCGGTGGCGTAGTTGGCTAACGTGTTTGTCATGTTTAGCTCGACTGCTGAGGACGGGGAGATCGAGGTTCGAATCTCGGTCGGGTGAACTGGAGGTGGTTTTTCCAAAATGGTTTTCCACTCTCCCTCCACGCAAATGCGGGTTCACTTCCTCTAATTCAATCTTCCCAATTCCTAAATCCATTAACGTAATTAGTACTTAAAGCGTATAACCCAAAACGGATAGTAAGACGCAGTGCTAAATTTAAAAAAAAATACAAGTTTATATCAAGCGAATTAATGTTTCTTACTGAGTGTCGATTTGGCACATTAGACCCCGGCATCCCCATTAGTTTGAGACGGAGCGAGTTCCGAGTTAAACTGGTGTTATCAACTATTACTAATCATACAAAGTAAGATTTTGGACATGGTTTATATCCATGTGCCCAAACCCATTTTCAACCATGGTCAATTATTATTGAATGTGGCCTTTTCGTACAATGCTTTATAGTTCATTTAGTAAAAATACAATTAATTTAGTTCACTCTCAGGTTATTCATTTTTACGACAGAAAGATACTTTAACAAACAAGGACTAGCATTACAAGCGCTTATCAATTGAAGGTTATGTTTTGATGGGTTATTTAATACTCTACTCAATTTGTGGTGAACAGGCATAACAACTAGTACATACATAATATAAACATCTTGTATCAGATATAAATTGGGGACTCTAGGAAATGTGAACAAATAATCCTCAGCACCTCGTCATAAATGTAAACTGGGGGCTATTGGGAGTGTAATCACCAACTCACTTGTATAATGGGAGATTTATTTAGAAGTGTAAGTAGCTAGTTTCTAGTACACAATAGGGGCTTTGGGAAATATGTTTAAGTATGAATTCTGTAACATAATATAATGTTAAGTAGCATATTATACACACATTCAATACAATACCGATTATTTGAAGACCTTAAATCAGAGTCCTTTGGTATTACCACATTAACATCCATAACATCAATTGAGGTTACTTCAGATACGTTTTATCACAGCAACAAGCATTATAAATTATTATAGATTAATGTAGAGACAATATTCACTATAGAAGCTTAGTATAGGGCCCTACATAGGCCCTAGATAAATTCAGGCATACAAACAAACATTAATAGGCCTACATAAATGTTGAATACATATATTTTTATCAATTAATGCATACAGATCTACATACAAAAATAAAATTAAAAATTATAGCACAACGTCTTACTACCCGTTTGGGTTATACGCTTGAGTACTAATTACGCAAATGGGTTAGGAATTGGTAAGGTTTAATTTAGATTAACTGAACCCACATTTGTATGGAGGGAAAGTGGACAAACATTTAGGAAAAATTAGGCCCGGATCACCCGACTGAGATACTAACCTTGATCTCCCTGTCCTCAGCAGTCTAGCTAAACACGAAACTAGCGTGCTAGCTAACTACGCCACCAAGGTTGCTTATAAAAAAATTAATATATACTATATATATATATGTTGTACATATATTTATAGAGAGAGATACATCGGGCCTACATACTTACCTACATACAATTATACAAACATGTGTATATTTATTGATGTGTTTATGTATATAAAAATAGGTATGGTTATATTTATGTGTCTTTGTGTGTGCGTGTATGTATAATATATATATATATATATATATATATATATATATGTATATATATATATATATATATATATATATATATATATATATATATATATATATATATATAAAGAGTGTACGTACATAGATGTATGTATACAGAATAGTATTTACATAAATGTATAAAACATATATTTTGTCATAAAAATATATACATGCATATACGCGTCTATACATACTTAATTACATATCTACATATGTATATATTTACATACAAATACAGATATACTTTGACATGGGCATGGACATACCTATGCATAGATACATACAAATATAAGTAGAGACATGTGTGCATCTACAAACACATATAAATTTATGCATTTAACATTTTTAAATGCATATGTACATATATATATATATACATATATACTCAGTACAAGTTTAATGTTGAGACATCCATTTCCTAATCTAGGATACCTCACCATAAAATGTTATCCATACATGAGTTCGCGACCCTAACTTTATTTCAACGTGTGTTCATATTTTATGTATTTTATTTTTGTTTCAAGTCCACCCCCTGTTGGGAAACTTCATAACCAAGAACTTTTCGTGGTCACAAATCTTAGCCATAGCTAAGTTCACACTTTGGACGTGCGTTACTGTCACATTAAACAACAGACCACAATGGTTTGCATGCTGAGCTTTATTGCCAACATTTCTTTATATTCTGACTAGACAAAAGGAAATAGTATAAAATAGGTTCTCGTTTGTTTTAAGGCGTTTGAATCCTGGCTATGAATCAAATGTTTAAATATTGGCAACCTCCAACACTTTATTATATATCAAGAATCAAAGTAGGCTACTTTACACACATTTAAATTATCTTTTTCTGCAATTCAAGCCTTCACGTGAGATGTTTTATACACCTGGTTTATGTTGCAGCACCCTTGTTAGCACCGCGAAATATCCATTAATAATTATCAATATTCTTGAACAAGGAGATGCCTTATCCCTCTACTATTTAACTTTCCTTTTGAATATATACAGTTAAGTCCTTGAAAGAGAACACTGGTTCTGACATTAAATGGCATGACTCAATTGTTGTCTTATACAAGTGATATAGATTTGCTGAGTGACAATAAGGCGAAAGTTAAAAGGACCGCAGATCTTTCCTAAAAAATAAAATGAAATGAAATCGCTAAGGGAGTAAATATTTATAGAACAAAGTAAAGTGCATGATTGTGTGTCAAAACCCTGTATTACAAAGTAATGTATTCATTTAGATCGGTGGCATATGTTTTGAATAAGTTGGCAAATAAAATACTTTTGAAAATGTGATAATAGATAGGAATAAAATTCAAGAGGTGGTCAGAAACAGAATTCATATGGTCAATGCTATAGTTCAGTTTATAGACTGTGTTATCTCATTTTCTGTTTGAAAATACTGAGAAAATACAAATCTATAATCTTACTCGTTGTCCTGTGATGTGGAGCGTGGTCTCTTATTTTGTACCAAGAGAATAAATTGATAGTTTTGTCAACAAAATCGTATACGCTTTTGGGACATACTTGCTTTCATTTTGACGCTATCCATATTTTGAATAAACTAAAAACTTATTAAATAAATTGGTATCACTAGATGTCTGGAGCAACTCATCTAATCGGTAAGGGATTAGAAAGGAACGTAAGAAAAGGTCAGAGTTTTTTTCAGTTTTTATAGCTAAACTTTTTTTGGCTAAATAAAATATAATATTTCTCAGGTATAAACAGAGAGATCAATTTTATTCGCATGGTTATATCAACAAATCTGTCATGAACATAGCAACGTTAGATGAGAAATGCTTTTAAATGAATAGAAAAAGCTATAAAATTCAAGGACACCCCTGGCAGATATTCACAACTGTTGATATCACCGTAAAGAAAACTAAACTCTATGTTTATACTGGAGAGTTAATAATATTATCTTAACAAAAAATAGTTTTGATATATAATCTCCAAAATACTCCCCTTAACTCATCTTACTTTATATACCACCATAAACTAAGTATTTTATCAGTATTTTTAACCATTAAATAAAAGATTGCTTATAAGATACCTTTAATTTAATTCTCTACACATAGTAATTTCAACAGCTCTTGAATATATGTTACATTTGGCCATACAACTTTTAGTTAATATGAAAAGTAGTGTTTGAATTCCGTCATCCCCATGATATAGTAATCAAGAACTAATCCGATTATTATGTATAGAAAAATTAAGCTAAACGAATCTACTCAAGCAATATTTATTAATACTACCAAAAAGATTTGCTGTCAAAAACACTATAAAAAAATTGGTAACTCTAATTTCACGTTTCTTTCCACCTAAGTTTAGTATATTTTATAAATGGATAATCTGCCTCATCATCTACGTGTAATTTTTGTGTTTAAAAAATACGACATAAAGATGGACCATACTATTTTTTTATATATAAATGTATTTCACACCAAGTCCATAACAAAAAGGGTTAAAAAAAGGGACCCTACACAGGGCGTCTTTAACCGTGAGGCACCGCCAGGCCGGCTAGATAAAGTTGTTTATTAATAATGTTCACAAACTTATCTATCGCTTTTATATTATTCACATGATGATGGCTTCCACCTGAAATCACCAGCTTTACACCAAAATATATAGTTTTCTTTCACAATAACTGTTGTGGCGTTAAAATAGGTTAGTTCACAACTAATATTCAATAACACTCATAAACAGACACACATGCGCCGGCCCGGAGAGAATGTAACAACAGCTAACCATTATAATTTGAGTATGTTATTTCTCACGTTGGCATTTAGGTTAGAACTGCGTCGTGTTATTCCATTACTATACATATTAATGAGTTTGACGATCAAAAATGTGGGCCATTATACCCTGTGAATGGAGCAGTATTTTCAGTGGAAGGAAAGGGATGGAAGGTGGAAGAGTTAGGAAGAGGTGCATTATCTCCCCCCCCACGCAAATACCTAAGTCACTCGTTTGAGAACTTGAAGGTTTAGTTTTTATGTAGCCTACTCTTCCGTTTATTAATATTGTTTCAATTAAGCAGTTGACCAGTATTTATGTTACACCCATTTCCTCCATCCTATTTAGTTTTCCCTTCCTGACAACTGAGTACATTTATCTGAGCAGGAATACTTACAAATCCAGTGAGGTGTTCAATGCATTGTCTAAATATAAAACGATTCAAGAATTAAAAATTTTTTAAATAGAAGCTCAGAATGGATGAACTTTGTAAATAGTTTTCAACTATAATGGGATTTATTTAGTTTTAGTTGATTTTTTTTATAGAGTTAGATATCTCAATTTATTTTATGAATGTATATCCTTGAACTATTCATGCGATTTAATTAATCAACTAGCACGTAGCTCAATAATATTATAAAATAATTTAATTAACGTGAATTTGAACTCACTCACTCTGAAGTTAAAATAATTTTACATTTTATAGAATTTAATCCTTTTATTTTAAAAGTTATTTCAAATACTTACGCTCCAAGTTCAAGAAGATTATACTTCGTGGCAAGCTATTTTGGGGGTCCTACTACCTTAAACGTTTTTATAGCTGTTCCAGCACTAGAAAGGAAGCTATTTGTTCAAACTGGTTTACAACGCATGAATTTGTGTATGATTACATAATATTAACAATTTAAGAGTTATTTGTAGGATATTAAAACACCACAAATATTCTTTAATACATTCGCTTTGAACGTAAAACGAAACATAAATTTTAGTTAATACTAAACTATGCCACAATAAGGAGGTAACTAACCAAAATAAATATATGATTGAATACATCTTTGGTATTAAGTTCCCATTTTTTTTTTTTTATGTATGGTTTTGCAAGAACTATATCTTCACACATACATACATAGATACATACACACATATCTTATCACACCATTTCCTTACAGGGTACGCAAGAAACTGTGCATATAGCTCAAAAAACCACTGCGTACTTATTTAATCCAACCTCACTAACTTTCTCACTTTCCTATCCTTACATACTCCCTTCGCTTTAACAACATCCATACATCGAGTCATGCATGCTCGCTCTATTATTCTAGTAACGGAATGTCATATGATACTTTCCGGGACAATACATGTAGGCTGGACCAATTTAGTTTAAGATTTTTTTTAATATTGTCAAAATTTCCGTTTTAAAAAATAGGTTGGCTTATGCTTGGAATTAAAATAAATGCAATGTTGGTGCTTTGTTTAACGCTGAGGTTGTTTGATATTTATATTTTTCTCTCGGAAATCTGACTACCTCGAACAACCAACTTTAGAAATGCTTTTTGATCGTAAGTGTATAACACTGATAAAATAGCAAATGCGCTAATGTGTAAAATAGCTAAATTAAATGCAGAATACTTATATTACTTATAGATGGTCCCTAAGATTTTAAGATATAATTGTTATAAGGATAAACATATTATTTTAGGATAATCTTATTTATTTAAAGTACCCCTAAAGCAGATATTCTGAGGATGCTACTGAATTAAATTTACAAATGTAGCATTAAAATTAAAATTAAAGACATAATCTGAAATATATGCTACTTTTAGATTTTGGACTAGGTATATTGTATTAGTAAGAGTACTTTGTGTATGTTAAGTAAGTTTGTGAATTTTAAGCTGAATATTAATCACGCCAATAAAAATTGTTATAAACATATTATTTAAAAAAAAATCTTACTATGTGATCAAGAGGTTTCAAACTGAACCATGTTTTACATAAACATTTGAGTTATAAACCTTAATCAATGTTATTTAGTTATTATCGTTTCATTCAATAAACCTTTCAACGGACAACTTTTTAACCTATATGGTTTGATTAGTAATTAATAATGGTTGGTTTAAAAGTAACTTAATGTTAGAAGGCATAAATATTTAGAATCTTAACCTCTTAGTAATATAAATATATACTAGGATACTTACAACGTATTTGGGTAAAAAAATCACCCTCTTTAGCTTTACCCTCAGAGCTGTCCAATGGATTTCCAAGGCATCTAAAAGAAGTTGGCCAAAATCATTTGCCGGGTACTTGTGGGTTTATAATGGCACACTTCATGTTACAAATTGCACTTAACTTTTACTCTATAGCTACTAGACAGAGGGAACTCATATTGTTACTAGTTACTTAGTAAATCGCTTTTTATTTTAAAAAAATAAGTCATTTTATTCAATATTTCAGGAGGTAGTATAAACTGATTTACTTTAATGGTATGTTGTGTATATAAGTAAAGTATCTCCACGGGTGATCTACGACATGAACTTGATATTCCTGCCACATATGACATTTATATTTTCAATAACTTTGTTATCATAATTATTTTATTATTTTGACTTATTTTGTTTTTACACTAAATGTACTCAGAAATTTATAGTTGTATTAAACACATGTGAAAATTGAACACTCTTTGTCAAACTAACTTAGCTTTATTGCACAGTATGCCAAATTAAATGTATTGAAAATTTAAAATTCACATGTTTAATACAACCATGGTAATGATGTTTTTCTCATAAATATAGTAAGAGTTTCACTGACCATACTTTCATAAAAATAAGTATTTGATCCAGCACTTGCATGCTGCAGAAGACTTATGTTGAGTTCCTATGTTACCACCCACTCTACTACCTCTTAGCTACGGCCACACTAGACTAAAAGACAAGTGAGGGTAAGCTACAAAAAGTTATAAAGAAGAAAGACATCAGCAACCATTTGTTAACAATATGAATGTTTTATTTAAAATAATAACAATTTAAACAATAATTTACATGGCCTCAAAAATCCATTAGGGGTTGTGTTAAAAATCATATTAAACAAATGCGCAGTACTATCATGCGAATGTTTCCAATCATGAAACATGTTAGTCAACTAGGTCTGGAAGATACAACCACTCGTTCCAACAATACAATGCCAGTTTCACAACAGTGAATATAGACAAGATATCCTAAAGTTTTGACTATCCGAGAAAATTACTTTATAAATATCTAGTCAGATAATTATTAACTACAAAAAGAAAAGAGCCTAGTGGGCATCTTTGAAATTGTTACGAAAGTTGTCTGCTACGCTATATTGAATACACACACAAAAAAAAAGAGAAGTTAAATTTATAATCGTATGGATATTTCGGGGAACATAAGAGTTTGGCTTACAGACCATAGGTCAAACTCACGCGGGACTATTAAATCTTGACACAACTACGGACGTTAACAAGATCCCTACTTGTTAATAAAATTATAAAGCATACAAAATAAGTCTAGATAACCCAAAATTAAATTAAGTTAAATAATTTTATAAATATTCAAAGTCAAAATCAATCCAGAAGCAAAATTTTACGTTACTTTACCAAACAATTCAAAATAAGAAAACATTGTTAAAAGATGAGTTTATATTAACAGCTGAATTCAGACAATTAAATATAATACTTCTAGCAAAAATTAGTTCAAAAATATGGCAATCTGAAATATTCAGTGACCTCACTGACACTAGCGCCTAATTGTTGTCAAACATAATTAGGTGTCTCATTACAAAATTTAGTATTACAAACAATATTAATTTTAGTAAATAGTTTACGTTGCTTATTCAGGTTTATTCCAATAAATACGTTACATAATTTCAAAATTGAACAAGCCATAGTTCAAGTCTATTAAAATAATATCGATGAATTAAATTTATACAGAATACGAAAACATGCTGAAAATGTCCAAATCCAGGACCAAACTTATACTGACGGCGTCTGATACAATATTTTAGGACATGACTTCTCCTGAAGGCGTCCAATTTAATAGTCAAAAAGTCTTCAGAATCACCGGGCTTAAATAGTGTTTCTAGTCGCCTGTGGTTAAATGGGGGTTGGGGGGGTTGTCCATATACATCGGTGACGTCCCATCGGCCACTTCGATGGATTAAAATAAGCATGTACACCATCGATCAAGCTTGGATTGGCTGGCCTCTCTTCATCACGTCCACCAGTGTTGACAAAATATCTCTTTGACCAGAGCACCAGTGACGTACACACATCACGCGCTGTCTTAGAGGTAGATTCCTTCTTGCCCGCAGGGTGGTAGATTAGTCCTAGTTCCGGTACTGTTGTGAGCGTCATTCCTGAGTCCCATCGGAATAACTTGGCACATCAGATGCAGTTACCCCAAGGCTCGTTTGTCCCACTCTTCAATTTAGGACGCGGTGAGTATAGTCCAGTCTTGAAGGTTGTTCTAGCCAGAAGATACAAAGGGTAAGTAAATGAACATTTTATTGATTGCAGGGAGTTTATTCTTTTTTGATCTGACTTAGTATTGTAGACGGATTCTACATTGGACCACAATAGAGAAGCTTACTATTGCAGGATGTTTATTAATATTGCGGTTTCATACGGGTGGGTAGTATGACCTGAAGATTAGTATGGGGGTAGTATGATGTAACATAACCAAATGTTACACCTACGCAGTAGTTATATTTTAAATATACTACTTAATGAAATTTTTAAACTCAATTTTTATTATAAACAGTTTTTTCTGATAAAATAATAGTTTCACTGTATTACAACAGTTCATGAGATTATGGTTTTAAAAATGTATTTGATTCAACACTCACATAACGGTACTGTACTATCTTCTGAAAATCCTCTGATTTCTAAATGTTAATTGGTACCTGCCCTGAAGGGTAGGCAAGAGGTAAGTCATTCACAACAATGATGCCAGGCGTCTTCCTGAGATTAAATGTGTGTTTCCCAAACCATTCAATATATGGTAGAACAATAAACTCTCCCGTAGAGAGGTACTGAAACTCTTCGAATGTTGTTGCTGTGAATGGGATCCTATCACTTGTGCCCAAACCTCTCGTAGACCCATACAATGTTGTGGGAGACCATATTGTGTCTGCCCCCGTGGTCACCGGTGTCGCGGCTAGGGGTCCGCGCGCCAGAGTTGGGGCGCGATACAAGTTCTAGTATAGGGGTTGTACGAAGAAAGTTGTCCGGTTGATGTTTTAACACAAGTCTTTATTTGTGTCTTTGGTTGCGTTCCCCCCTTAGTCGGTCCGGTTACACAACTTTATCTCGAAAGCGAAACCCCCATCTCCAATCCCGCGCATGACGGTGTCTCTATCCCCGATCAACTCTGCCCACTCCCGGAACTGAGAGAAAACCGCTCATGAACCACTGACCCGTGTTGACCGGAGTCAGGAAACCACTCTCCGCTCTCGAAGAGCGAGCCTTGCAACCTCGACGAGCGAGGCGCGGGTAGGTCGTGCGCAGCTAACCACGCATGGCAGAAAGAGGGAGGGGGAACGGGCAAACCGTGCTGCGCGCGGGCCCAAAGATAAGTGACGAGACACTAGGCACAGAGTCCCCCCCTAAAACTTAAGGGCAGGGCGGGAGGAGATGAGGTGTCCAAAGAAAGAAATATTAACCCAAAAATCCGGACCAACCGAGGAAACCCACAAAAACAATATTACATGTGATGAAATAATACAAAACAAGACACCAGTGACTTATTAACAGTGAATGAAATGTACCCTAATTCAAAATTTAACGTCTACAAGAGTTCAGCGCGCGCGCGCTAAAAATTAACCACCTATTCTAGAATTACAACAGCGGAACTAATTACATCAATATAAATATATACATATTAAAGAACAATGTCCAAATAATATTCCTCGAAGGACTTAAGGTATAAATAACATGATTATTAGAACGAACAGAATAAACAATATACACAATCGCTATCTCTGCCAAAATTCGGCAAATGACTGGAAATGCATTTTCTAGGAAAAAAAAGAAACAGAGATCCCGTTGGCTTAACACCAAGTCATTATAACTTATGTTCACTCTTATTTCACTCAGTCCCTAGTTTACCCCGTATTATCTAGGAGAACTTATTATCGTCTTAGCAAAGATCACTCACAACCTATTGTCATTATGCTGAGATATGCGTTACACGCAACATACGGAAATGAACAACAGCTCATAAATACACACTTTTCTTCTTCAAGCAAAACATACATATGAACCACAAGAATACTTAATAACTAGGTTCACTCTCGGAGTCAGTGACAAGGTTTTAGTTGCGTGACATGGGCACGACGCGTGGCCAGACCAGTGGCAGGATCCAATAATTGGACCGTAACAGGGGTGAGAAACTTGGATATGATGGTCGGAGCTGACCACCGGTAATCCAACTTCGCCGTTTTGCCGTCAACCGCTCTACTGTAATTATGTAATTCGTATACGACTTTATCCCCGACCTTGTATGGTACCGGATACCTCCCTGCGTCGTACCTGCGTGCTACCTTACTCCGTGTTTTTTTCAGCTGGCATAAAGCTTCCCCCCATTCGGTCTCAATGCATCTGTCAGATTGAGCCTCCAAGGCTCCCGGGAGTATTTCCCACCTCAGGTTGATGGGAGAAAGTAAGTCATGACCTAACATCAAGGAGGAAGGGGCCTTCCTGTGACTGTCATGTACAGCGCTATTAAACGCTATTTGCAATGGCGTTAGGTTTTTATCCCAGTCCTTATGGTGAACGTGGTGAAAGGCAATCAAGGCGGCCTTGAGGTTCCGATGGAACCTTTCCACGTGCGAAGGTTGTGGATAGTAAGGGGTCGTGGTAACATGTTTTATACCATTGTTAAAACACATATCCTCAAATATTTTGGATGTAAACTGGCTCGCGTTGTCGGACACCAGGATATGAGGGTACCCAAAGTTGCGAAACAAGGTAGCATCTAGAGCGTCAACTACAGAGTTGGAAGTCGCCACTCTCAATGGCGTCATCCACACAAACTTCGAGAATCCATCAACTATGGTAAGTAAAACGTTGTGTCCTTTCCGTGACCTTGGTAAGGGACCGAACAGATCAATAAAAACTCTGTCAAGCGGGAAGCTAGCAACTCCTGAATTTAACATCCCGTATCGGCGATTCCTAGCCGGCTTAGCCCTAAGACACACCTCACATTTCCTAACCCAGTCCCGGATTTCCGCTTTCATCTCTTTCCAATAAAAATACAAACAGATTTTACCTATGGTCTTGTTCGCACCTAAGTGCCCCCCCACCGGGGACTCGTGATAATACGCGAATATCATCCTAGCCAAACTATGGGGAACGTAAACCTTCCAACCTGCACGACGTGTGGGTCGTATCAAGAGAGATCCGTTAAGCAGTTTAAGGTGATCGGGATTAGCCTTGTCTTCGCAAGACTGAATCAGGTTCGACAACTCCGGATCCTTTCTCTGAGCTTCTCCGATCGGGGTAAACACTTCAGGGATTTTGCTCAACACGCCCAAAACTACCTGGGCCACCTGAGGACCCCCATTCCCACGGTCATCGGGTTCCTCAAACATACGAGACAAGGAATCGGCTACCGGGTTGTCCGCCCCTGAAACATGAGCAATCTCGAATCTAAGTGACTGCAACTTCGCCACCCAACGTCCTATCTTTCCAATCTGCCTAGGATGTCTTAACAACCACGAGAGAGCCGAATTATCAGTATACAAGTCGAAAGGGTGATGTTCGAGATATTCTCTAAACCGGTCGGTGGCGTACACTATTCCGAGGGCCTCCAACTCAAAGGTAGAATAGTTACGCTCATGAGGATGCAGAGTACGACTAGCGTACGCGATCGGTTGAAGAGACCCATCGGTCTCTTGACAAAGGACGGCTCCCAACCCAGTCGAGCAAGCATCAGTTTGGAGAACAAATTTTTTTGAAAAATCGGCCATCTTTAATACGGGGGGCCCAGACAATGAACGCTTCAAGGCGTCAAAGGATGCCTGACACTCGGGAGACCAAACGAACGGAACTCCCTTTTTCTTTAAGTGGTACAAGGGTCCCGCCAAACTCGCCAATTTTGGAATGAACCTTCCAAAAAAACTTACCATACCGAGAAATCTGGAAACTTTCTTTTGGTTGACAGGGACGGGGAACTCCTTAATAGGTCGGACACGCTCGGGGTTTATAGACACCCCCTGGTGGGATACCACGTGACCCAGATACTCTATCTCTGGAACTGCCAACCTTAGCTTCTTCGGGTTCACTGTCAAATTGGCCGCCCTCAACCTGTTCAAGACTTCCCTAACGTGTCTCTTATGATCCTCCAATTCGTTAGAATAGATAACCAGGTCATCTAAATAGTTGAAGACATACTTAAACTGTATATCTGAGAACACGGTATGTAATAGCCGTGATAGTATTTGGGCCCCAGTTGACACACCAAAGGGGACGTAATTGAACTCCAAGAGACCGCATTGCGTGATGAATGCTGTATACGGCTTAGATTCCTCAGTTAAAGGGATTTGGTAGTAAGCTTTGTTCAGATCTATGACTGTGTAATACTGGGCCTGGCCTAAATACTGGAACGCCATCTCTACGGTGGGCAAAGGGGTCGCCTCGTACAGTATTTTCTTATTCAACTTACGATAATCGACGACCATACGTGGCTCCTGCCCGGGACGTCCTACTAAGAACGCGGGAGAAGCGTAAGGGCTTTTAGACCTCCTCACTATTCCTTTCTCCAACAAGTTCTCGATATGTGCCTTCAAAATTTTAAGCTTAGGGGGGCATAGAAGTAGGCCTTTGACCTAACAGGGGTGTGGTCAACTAGTTCTATGCTGTGAGAAAATACATTAGTGTGACCAATTCGGTCGCAGACCACATCGGGATACTCGGCCAAAATTGCCTCAAACTCGGGTCTATGGTCACGTGTCTCTTCGAGTACAGTGGCGCCAGGAGTGTCAGGGCAAGACAGGGGTGTCAGCCTCACTAGGAGTCCTGGATGGAATTTAAAACTTATCGTCCCAGAATACACGTCAATGGTGGTCCTAGTTGCTCGGAAAAAGTTGTGTCCTAAGATCATTTGAGTCACTAACCTGGGGGCGACAAGGAACCATAATGGCCAAGCCAACCCTGCTATTTTCACTGAGACCTTGATTCTCGTTACTACCCGAAACTTCTCAAGACTCGCAGTAACACAATCTATTTCACAACTCTCTGAGTCCTTAACTAACCTACGCGTGCGAAGAGTCCCCAATAGGTCTTCCGAAACAACGTTATGTAACGAGCCTGTGTCCAGTAGGGCAACTATTTTCAGAGGTCCAAGTTCGACTGGGGCTCCCAACAACATTGTTTCCCCAGAATGACGTGGAGGGCAATTAGTGACGATCTGGCGAGGAAACCCAATCCCACGTCTGAGATTAAGTTTTCTCCCCTCACGCCGCGGACCTGCCTCCGCTGACATAACCGAAACATTCGACCGAGACTGTTTGTCGCAGTTGCGCGCTAGGTGGAATTTGGAATTACATCTATAACACTTCTTTTCTTTAAATTGGTTGGGATTGGTGGGTGTATGGCTACTTCTATTCTGACGATTACCGTAAATTCCATGGCCGTTCCCTGGGTCAAAAGTTCTACCACTCACACCCAGCCGCTCATTCCTCCGATCCCCTACAATACGAGCCTCCTGCACACTGGGTTGGGTCCACCTGTTGTAGTCCCGAATCTCATCATTACATTGCTGGAAGTGGACTGCCACTTGCAACAGCTGACCAACGGTCTCTATTTCGCACCTTCTTATGTTAATCCTAATTGAGGGTCTCAAGTTAGAATAAATGCGATCTACTGTCTGTGTTTCAGAGAATCCCCCCTCCTACGGATAAGGGTCTGGATACGAATAAAGAATTCATTGACTGGTTCTAGAGGCGCCTGAACACACCCAAAAATATCCCTCTCAAGTTGATCTACGTAGTTGGCTGGGGAAAAACACAATCGGAAAAAATCGACGAACCCGCGCCATGTAGTCCAGTAGTGGTGATTGTTACGCATCCAAAGTGAATTTTGACCTAAAAATATCTCGGGCAGGGCCGTCAACATTTCACTGTCGGTTACTTTGTAGCCGTTTTTTAACTCCTCTATCTTTTCTAGGAAATCTATGGGATTAGATCCAAGGTCAAACGTCACATTCCATTTGCGGACTAAATTCAAAATTTGAACGATCTTCTTCCCTTGAGGATCATTGTCACAAGGAATTTGTCCTAAATTTCCCTCTAATAAATCGCGTTCAGATGGTAATTGATCCTCTACACGTCCTATGTTTTCTAATGGTGTGTTGGGCTCTCCCTTTCTAATGTTAATTTCTTTTCTGAGAGCCACGCCCATCTGATTCTCTAACTCGCCACAAAATTGTTTAAGTTCCTCTAACTTCGTATTCTCCTCAGGCGACTCTGGTGATAACCTAAACAGGCGGGATTTCAAATGACCGAACGTACTGCGAATTTTCTTTTCAACCGACGGTACAGGTCTGTCATACTGAGCTATCATAGTTTGCAAGTTGTTAAATTTATCTGCTAGCAAGGGATGTTTTAATGAAAATGCGGGGACTTTATCTATTAACACTAGAGAACGGTTCTCATCCTTCTCGACGTCAAATACGTCACTGAGTTGTGACCTTGATTGATCAACGGTTTTTTCGGGTTTAGAACCACGAATTGTCAATTCGTAGATTAACTCATCCTTAAATAGTCGACTAGGGTCAGGGTGTTCCATTTTGCAATTCACAAATAAAATTAGATACCACAAAACTAAACAACACATTAAATCCCAAAATTTCTAAAAGATCCACGAAATTTGGCGCCCCCTATATTATCATCCCCAATCTGGGTAAAATAAGGCACATTAATCACGAAAATGTGTCTCGCGTCTTTAAACATGGGCGTGCCAGTCTCTGAAATGGCCCCACGTCCCCCCTCACAACAAACAAGCACCGATGGTTCAACTTGGGTAAGTTGTGTACTTCCCTGATTCAAAACCTTGTCATTGCTCGATAGTGATACGTCATTGTAAGATTGGTACATCTTATTAACTAATATATTTGTAAACAATACTAGCCTCACATATGGCGTTGCCCCTCCCCACATGTCAAATAGAAAATAAAACTATCCTAATCTTAACAAGATTTGGCTAAAGTCATTGAAACAAACCTATCTATTTGGTTGTTGTTCGTAAATAAATTATTCAAAAGATAGTTAATAGTCTTAACACTTCTACATTATTAGAAACATTTGCAGGAATAACACACTTTTAAGCTTCCCCTTTAGATTGGTTAACTATAAACATAATAACACTGAAAGTTAGCTAAAGTTTGATAATAACGATATAGAAAACTTTTTAAATTAATGGTTTCACCAAAACTAGTGTCAAATAGTTCAATAATGGTTAACGTGTCCAATAGTCCCAATGTAAGCAAAACACAACAAACATAGCCATATCATTAAGAGTTAATTGAGTGTCAATTGAAATGGAAGAAAGGTTTGAGAAAATATACAGTCGAAGCCAACTTAGCTGATACGTAGATTTCCAGAAGTTCTAAGAGACAGCAGCGATGACAACGATGATTTACGCCCTTGGGTTGAGTACTATCTTCTTAAGGGGGTCAAGTCCTTCTCGCCCCGTCGAGAGACGACTCCGTTCACTTCGCCGAAGGGTTAGTCGAATGGGCGGTCTGTTGGTTGGACTGGTGACGAGTGACAACCGGTGACAACGCTTGTGAAAACACAAACCATGCTCTGCTACCATCCTGTGCCCAAACCTCTCGTAGACCCATACAATGTTGTGGGAGACCATATTGTGTCTGCCCCGTGGTCACCGGTGTCGCGGCTAGGGGTCCGCGCGCCAGAGTTGGGGCGCGATACAAGTTCTAGTATAGGGGTTGTACGAAGAAAGTTGTCCGGTTGATGTTTTAACACAAGTCTTTATTTGTGTCTTTGGTTGCGTTCCCCCCTTAGTCGGTCCGGTTACACAACTGTATCTCGAAAGCGAAACCCCCATCTCCAATCCCGCGCATGACGGTGTCTCTATCCCCGATCAACTCTGCCCACTCCCGGAACTGAGAGAAAACCGCTCATGAACCACTGACCCGTGTTGACCGGAGTCAGGAAACCACTCTCCGCTCTCGAAGAGCGAGCCTTGCAACCTCGACGAGCGAGGCGCGGGTAGGTCGTGCGCAGCTAACCACGCATGGCAGAAAGAGGGAGGGGGAACGGGCAAACCGTGCTGCGCGCGGGCCCAAAGATAAGTGACGAGACACTAGGCACACACTTCGGGGTCTTCCTGCAGATTATTCTGAATTTTACATTTTATTAAATAACGTGGGCCATCACCTATCAAAGTACAATATTTCGTCATCTTCAATATGCTTTACTGATACATTTTCCCTGCTATTTGCTATTATTTTCAGGTATTCAAAGGACGTGTAAATTCGATCAAACATTATCCTTTTAAAAGTTCCAAAACCACGGTCGCATGGTAGATATGAATGTCCACGTTTGAGGAACCTATGCGTGATATTTTTCAAGATCCCTGACTGAATCAAGCTCATGCAGATTCTTACAACAGTGTGATTTTTATTTTGGCCGGTAGAGCTATTTTACTAGAGGAAAAACTCAGTCACACCTTTGGATAAATCGTTTATTATAATCAAATATGAAGAAGCACCCTATTTTCGCAACACCTTCATTGTAAAAATGTATAGTGCAATGCCCAGTTTTTAAATCATGGATATAGAAACTAAACACCCATATCACCCATATCTGTCACAAATAGAAAAGTTCCTGGACAGAAGTTTGGGGAAGTGGTAGTTTTTGAATATAGTCAAATATCAAGTCTCAAACTTCCTCACTCTTGTATCTTAGTTCAGTTTATTTAAGGGGATTGTAAAACTTGGAGCTACGCTTCTTGTGAACACTCAGTTCTAAAAGACATAACGGTAAAGTGGAACTATTAATAAAAGTGTAGAAAATATCATCTTTTATATAAATTCCAACCTCATCGACTACTTCTAATTGTTCACAATGCCCTGTAGCGCTCATCGTACGATAGCCCTGTGGGGCTGGTATTTGCAGTTTTCTCTATTGTGTGTATGTGTTTATGTAAACGTATATAGTGATGTTAAAAAATAAATAAGATTTATAAAACAAACAAAACAAAATATGTTGTTTTTATTTACTATGGCCCTAAACATAGTGTATTGGTAAATAATCAAAATAACCGAAAGGTTAGCTAATCAGTGTGCATTTTTCAAATATAAAACGAAGCTACAAGCTTATAAAAAATACACGGGGAAGGGGTAGGGCGTTTGAGATATCTATAACCATAGAGCCAAACACATAAACCCGGGCCTAGGGATGGCCAAATGAAAAATTGAAATTTCCTTCAAAGTACTTCCAATAAAGTTCATGCTATGCCACAAGGAGGGGAAAACACAGTTTTTTGCGTAGAAACAGAATAAACCACTTCCGTCTAATTTGTGTTTGGAAAGAATAATTCAACTCATTGTTAAGCAGCACCTCACCATCAAATATACATAGATAGTAGTGATTTGTTTGGTTTCTACACCAGTCGATTCGTTTTCATCAAAATAGTAGTGAAAAATAAAACCCCAAATAGTGAGATTTTGACTTATTTTATTTCATCAAAAACCGATTCAATTTAAGAAACTGGGTGAATAAAATGTACCCAGATAAAATTGATGATTAAGAGACTTCCGTTCAGCAGCATCACAGTTTGAAACTCATCTTATTATATAACTAAGTAATAGTAGTATGATAATAAAATTACTCATATTCTTAGTAAAATAGCTAATGAATCCAACTTAAGGTTTAGGGAACCAAAGTTTGATTCCAGCTGATGCTAATTTTTTGAAGATTGTTTGGTCCACAAGTTTGAATGAGGTAAGTGATCTGTCATAAATGTATTGTCTAGGGGGAGTAATATGTTGATACATACAGGTGTTTGGAAAGTCATAGCCCAAACTGCACATAAAGCTTGTTTGAACCAAAATTACAATAATACAAAATCCCAATACACTTGCATCTTAAAAACTATTCTAATGTCATTAAATTGTGTTAAAAATTTCTGCGTACAGCGCTGGGAGAGCAAATCTGTTTAAGCATGTGTGTACAACAGGTTGCATAGGAGTTATACACGTGGAAGTGCACATGTAATAATGGCAAACACTTTCTATGATGTAGGACCATTATGATGACCCTCAGAACGTGTTAGAATTTCTATATGGACTGGTGTGTTGTTTACTATTGGTATGTTCTGCTTCCGTGCTCCAAGATGTCAATGTGTGTAGTACCGTGAACCTAACTCCTATGCAACCTATTGTATACATATGCTTGAAAAGGTTTGCTCACCCTGCATTTTATGCTTAAACTTTGAACACAATTTAATGGTATTAGCATAATTTGCCGGATGTAAGTGAATATACATTTTGTATTTCTTTTGATTCAAACAAACTATTTTGGCAGTTTGGGTTATGAGTTTCCAAACACCTGTATATAAAACAATGTATCAAACGACACCGAAATAAATAAAATAGTAATATAAAACCTAAGAAAAGACGATTGGGATTTTCATTTACCTTGCATTATCAACAATCAAAGTCTCACCATATTACTGTTTGAGTGTATGAGTAATCACGTTGTAGCCCAATGATTTAAATTTGATTCATAGTAGTTAAGATAATTCATAGTACCCTATTTGACCTATATAGCTCTCGTTTAAACTTTCGCAGACAATGTTTGATAGGTTTCACGATATACTGTGGAAATAATCGCCCCGACCAGATAATAGCTCATTAGCCACAGTTGTTTAATCATCTTGCTTGTCATGACTTTAAAAAGTAGACTCCTTGATTTTTTTCCCTCAGTGTTCGATTCATGATGTGAGGAGACTTTGCAGACCCTCATCCTAGAGATGGTAAGCAATAATGACGTAACGGTAATAGAAACCTCTACAAGTAACACCGGGCAAAATCACTCCCTGTACTTTAAAGTCGTGAGGAGTCTTTTCAGCACTAAAATGACAGCTCTTGGAACAGAATCTCCAAGAAATAAACTGCACGTAATACTGCTCTAAATATAAATCTTTTCATGTTTGTCGTCATTAATTGTGAAAATATTTAACGTGAACGTTCTAAAGTAAGGTTAATAACTAATGTAGTGTCGTGGAGTATTGCCCGGGTATCAAAGCGTGTTCAAACTGTACCTCTGGTATAAGGACATATGCAAGAACAGGAATGAAAGAAAGTGAAGGGTGAGTAAGAAGTGAAGTGGTGTTGGTTTGCTTGATACTGGGCCATCTGTATGAATGTACCCTATTAGCTTACCACTCCATCCCACACACTTACGCCACTCAATTCTCACTTACACTTCACTTTTACTCAATCTCGCTATTGCATACGACTTATAGGCTATCCAGCGTAGAAGTGCTGGTAACTGACAGCTCTCAAAAGTTACCAAATCTACCTTGATGTATCCATTCGTCAAATCATATGATCTGCAAAACCATGTGTTGAGGTGCTGTCACGTTTGGAAGTAAAAACTTTCACGACAAACCATTTATTTATCATTTTTTTTAAAGCGTCTTTACATTATTCAAATAGAGACTTATGAGAACAACCATTAATATGTTTCTTTTTTGTAAAAGCGGTGTTGGTAGTTCACTTAAAAATGCATCCAAAAGGCCGCTTTCTTATCAAAAATTAATATGGCGAACTATATGAAATAAGAGTGTTTGATAACGTCATACAAACTGTTTTTGGTTGTGTCCATGCACATGGGTTTACGGGAAAAAAATATATTTTGAAACTACTATTTTGTATGGCTCTTTCTGTAAGTTATTGAAAACATATATTTATTTTAGTGGCTAGTTATCAGAAGATACAAGACTGAATAAGTACTTTTTATTTTATTACCTCATGTTCTATAATTAGGGTGAAGATAAGTACAGTTTTTTGCAGCACGGTCCTGTTTTTTGGGGGGGGAGGGGTTATGTCCTTTTGTGTTACTGAACAGGGGATAGTGCACCTAAAGGTGATGGTTTGTAATAAAGTACTTCTAAAAGTATATCTATTTATAATTATATAAAATAAAATTTCTACTAGAATAGTGCTAGCAAAAGGAAGTTTTCCTTTGAGTTTTAATTTTTTAATAACTCTTATTTAAAAGTTATATTTGCCAAAGTCTAGATACACAATACCAAATAAGATGGTACTACAAATAAAATGATTATTATTTCCACTTTGGTTGATATTAGTCGCTTTCGTCTAACATTTTTAATAACAATCTTCTGCTAGCTGTCATTTACCATCACTTCTACGCTGGATGAAATATATGTTCTCATCCCTCAGACCCGTCTCGGGGGCGTAGTTGGCTAACGCGTTAGTTTAGTGTTAAGCTAGACTGCCGAGGATAGGGAGATCGAGGTTTGAATTTTGCTCGGATCAACTGAGGGTGTTTTCCCCTAAATGGTCTTCCACTCTCCCTCCACGCAAATGCGGGTTCACTTCATATATATTCAACCTTCCCAGTTCCTAACCCATTAGCGTAATTAGTACTTAAACGTGTAACCCAAACAGGTACTAAGACGTGGTATTATATTATTATTATTATTATTATCATCATCATCATCATCCTTCAGTAAGGCAATCAATTATCGGAAATATGTGACAAATGGTACCACTTGATGGGAAGGTGTGCAAGGCTTCAGTTTCAAATTCATTTAGGCGAATTTAGTTTGATTAGTATGTAAGATGTCTCTGATTTGCAACGTCACGTCGCAAAGGAGAATGGCAATGGTAGTGGAGAGTTTCAAGTATTTTAAATCTAACTTAACCTAACCAAACCTAACCTAATCTGGCCTAACCCAAACTAATTTAACCTTATCTAACCTAACTCACTATTTAACTTACACTAACTGAAATGTTGACGTTATAAGAGTTTGCTACCATCAAGTAATGAAACTTGCTTGCACATATTAGCTCCTTTTTTTAAAGACCAATAGATATTAGTGGTACCATTTGTCTCATCGTAAATTTTTGGAATCATTAGTATACCCTTTTTAGGTAAGTTGGTACGAAATGTCATGAAAAATCGAGTGGTATGAAATGTCGCTGGTACCATTTGCCGGGACACCATTAGTCAGATATCAACGGGAATATATCGGGACACCATTGGTCAGATATCAACGGGAATATATTTCCCATGTGAGGTATGTAGAGCAGAGCCTAAGTGTGTTTGGTCAAATGGGGACTAAGTGGAAGAAATTCAGTTGTCCAAGGGATTATTAGTTTTTGAAACTAATTTTTTTCAAAATTGATACAAAAGTTATTGATTACATGAATATGTGTGTAATGTTTTATATGATAAATTAATAAGAATATGTGTTCGGGTTTTCTAAAAAAGTATGAATATATTTGAGAGTTCTTTACTGATGTCTATTTTTTTTAAGTTTTAACACAAACTTTAATAGATTATATTATTTTAAAATACTGCGAAACGGACTCAATTTCTCCGTTTTTTTTTAATATATCTCGAAAATCACATCACAATGTTATGTTTGGCTTGATTCTGTAATACATACTTAGGTTGAGGTGTTATCCTTGGGATGAGACAGGCCCTTAGAAAAAGGATTCATTTGAAACATAACGTGTTCTCCGTAGTATTTATTGGACCTCAGTAGATGTATTTGGAAAATATGGATTGAATTTTAAAATATGTGATTTTTTTAAACATTTATTATACCTTTCATCCATGTAACTATGTGGTTAAAGCAGACAGTTGAGGGTCTAGGAAATCACGCTATCCTCAAGTAGGATAATATGACCTTTCTCTTTGTGAAAACTAAACACTATTATATATATATATATAATTTCCTGGTAATAATGTTGAGTACTTATGGACATGTCCTATGTTAAATTATTTATCATGTGCCCTGTTTTTTAAGACGGTTTGTTTACAAAAAGCGCAAAAGATAAACAAATAAAATCAATGAATAATGCTGAGTTATATTGAGTTTTATTTTATCTATTGAAGGACACAAAAAGCTTTTTTTAAGCGTCATCTGACCCAAAATAAATTCCAAAGCTATCCGTAAATTCTTGATAATTATGTTTCAGAGTCACTTTAAACCAAATATAGTTAATTTTTCTTTAGGGGGCTTTGAAATATAAACTTATCAATCAGCATAATGGAGTCAATAAACCAAGAAGGAGAAGACATTCCACCCATTCTGTCCCATTATTTTTTTTTACAATAGGAGGATATTTCTTGCAAAGTTGATAGAAAAATAATGTCAACCTCCCACCTTCAAACACTTCATGACTATAGTCGTTTATTCTGGTGTAGTCCCACCGACTTAACCTATCTGTTATATAATAAGGGTGTTTCTACTTCTTTGCAGATTTATATCGAGCTCAGAGAAGTGCTAAGTCTGGGAGATTTACGATCGTGCGTTGAGTGAAAGAGAAATAGTCAGTTTAGCAGGAGACAGCAGAGTGAATGTTTATCAGTGGATACTTAAAATTTTATTGTTATCATCTGTCAAATATTTTGCGTACATTTTCTCAAAAGAGTGTAACACTAACATATGAGGTGGCCATTTCCAAAAGGTCTCTTGTCCAAAATTTTAAAAATTGAGTTATTGGTTCTACCGTATTCAGTATAGGCTTTTCTATGAGGGAAACCATTCATCTTGTTCCAAAACACACTCTAAGCCCTCTAAAAACGTATTTAAAAGTATTGCTTATTTCCATAGTGTCTCTTGTCCGAGCTATTAAAAACTAAGATGGCGGTCAACTGACATACAAGACTTAAGAAACAGAATGTCCAACATCATTCCACTATGAAATCCATAGTATTTTTTTTCAAAACCGTCTCTTGTCCTTAGACTCTAATAATGTAACCATGGATAAAATAGAGAAAAGTTATCAAATAAGCTTTGTTTTACGCCTTTACGTTTTAAAATTAATATAGTGGCAGCCCTGATAAACAGCTGGAAATAAAAATATATGAGTTTTGACGGTAGGTTATGTTGATTAGTTTACTGTAAAGTGTGCAGTTTTTCAAGCTATTTTTCTGTGTTTGAGTGGTTTATATTGATTAATAATAATTAATAATGGAAGAAAATCTAATTCAAAGGACTGTTGTTCCATGTTCTAAAGGTAGAGGTAGAAAACAGGCAAGAAACATAGAAATGTGGGCAAAAACATTAAAAACGAGAAAACTCTATTCATCTAAAGCTTTACCACGACTTCCTAAATGTCAGCATAATGGTGGTGCACTAGAATGTAAAAATATTTCTTTACAAGATATTCGTAAATATCATCAGTCATTTTATTCTGAGAAAAAGAAAGATGTTCAGGATAATTTTATTCTCAAATATACTATTAGTGAAACTCCTAAAAGAAAGAGAGCAAGAAATGAGCGGAAACAAACTACATTAATGTGGACTCGCTATTTCATTCCAAAATCTAAGGATGGGCAGACAACTCAAATTCAGGTTTGTAAGAAAGCATTTTGTAGTATATTGGGTATTGGTGAAAAACGGGTACAACGAGTTTGCAGACGACATTTTTCCAGTGGAAAACTAGAAACTGAGAATAGAGGGGGAGACCACAAATCCCACCTATTTGTAGATAAAAGGGGGGGCTGTTAAGTCTTTCATAGAGAATCTTGTTCCTTTAGAGAAACATTAATGCAGGGCTGCAAATGCTATGAGACAGTATTTACCTAGCTATCTATCAATAGCAAAGCTTCATATAATGTACAATAATAATGCAGAAAAAGATCTTAAAGTGCCCTATTCTTACTTCTTCCACATTTTTACCATAGAGTATAACCTAAGCTTTGGGTCCCCAGCTGTTGATAAGTGTTCCAAGTGTATACAATTTGAGTTAAAATTGAAAGCAGGTGACAAGACTTTTGAAACAGAATTCATATTGCACAAGAAGAGAAGTGAGGCATACTTTTCCTTATTAAGACAGAAGAATGAGGGGGAGATTACGCTTACGTTTGATTGTCAGAAAAACCAAGCTTTGCCACGAATTCCAGATCAAACTGCCTACTATTGCAGACAATTTAATATTTACTTCACCATCTGTGAAGGGACCTCCACAGATAAACAACCCAAGGAGAAAGTTTTCATCTACACCTGGACAGAAGGCGATGCTGCAAGAGGCTCTGCACAAATTGCATCAGCGGTATTTCATCGCTAGCAGAACACAACCTATACAGGTATTTCTACTGTTAGGCTCTTTGCCGATGGGTGCGGAGGGCAGAACAAGAATTCAACAATGATTTTCATGCTGATTTATTGGCTGGCCAAGTTGGCACCGTCTCATGTAAAGGAAATTCACCTATTTTTCCCAGTACCGGGTCACTCTTACATTCCTCCCAACCGTGTTTTTGGGAGGATTGAACTAGACTTTAAAGGCCACGACACAATTGTGAAACCAGAAGAGTACTTGGAAGTTTTTGAAAAACATGGAACAGTTCTGAAATTGGGTCAAGACTGTCCCATCTATGATTGGAAGAATGTGTCTCAAGAGAATTTGAAAAAGCCACAGCAATGGCACTTTAAGTTTTCTTCTACCAAAAGATTTTTAATCTCCAGAGGACAGACTCCAACGGCTTCAATTCTAGTTCAGGGTGAACCATTTTATTATACTAACACTGGTGTACCAAGGAAGGTTTTGAAACCTAAATTGCAAGAAACAGACTTCAATTTACCACTTATTGAGCCTGGTGTCCCGATAAAACCCCAAAAGATTGCGGATGTAAAGAAACTGTTAACATTGCATTTCGGTGAAGAATGGGAGATGATGGCAGCTCTCAAGTTCTATCGTGAAATTATTCAGCGGAGAAAAACAACAGAAGACCAATCGGAAGATGAACTTGAAGGGGGCATTATGGAAGATATAGAAGACTTTTATGATTAAAGGTGCTTTAATAATGAGTTTCTATTATATTTTTAAATTTGTCATTTTAAGATTGTAAAATTAATTAAAACTCAAAAACTTTTTCTATAATTTTTAATTGTTTTTAATGCTATAAATATTAACTTTGGACATAAACATTTCTGATCTGAGTTATGTGGTAATTTAATTTAAAATTTTGTTTTTATTTTGATGTAATTTAAATCAAAATGTTTGTTTAATAATGTTTCTGTCAATATTTTTATGCAATTAAACAAACCATATCCTTCACCTTGTAACCAAACTGTCTCTCGTCCAATATTATTTTTTCCAAAACGACTCTTGTCCTCTCTTTTGTTCCAAAACAACTCTTGTCCAAACTTATATAATTAATAATTAATAAACGGTAAGTAATAGAGAGAAAATAACCGATTCTAAGACTCTTGGTAACATTATGAATAGATAAAAAAAATATTTACACGAGATCGACAATATTAATGAATTTAAACGTTTTTCGTGATTTGCCGAAAAACATGAAAAGTGGACAAGAGACCTTTTGGAAATAGGCACCTCAATATCGAATAATCTAAAGACAACATTAAATACATGAATGTGAAAATAGGAGCAGCATAAAATTATATCTTCTCGAAATGAATCATGGTCCTTTATATCTGTGGGCATATACTCATATCACCTCTACCGCATGAAAGAGCATCAATGACGTTACCTACAATATTTGGTGGACTATAAGCTATTTTGTGCAGTGGTATGCATGTATACTTAAAACCCTAAGCACTCTTAGATGTCAATGTACGAAAAATAAATTGAGACAAGAACATGATTAATTCAACCTGTGAGCTCTCTTTTTTATCTGCTGATAGCACTCTTTCTGTTGACGAGTATACACTTTCATTCTACTATCTGTGTCTGGGGATAACATTTATTTGTATTTCGTAACTAACTTTTTCTTTTTTCCTATCCTAGATGAGTATTAAAAAACGGTGCACAAAAAAATAAAGGAAATATTCATAAATTTCCTAAAATTTATTCTAAACAGTTAAAGCTATGTTTAAGTTGGAAAAACACGCAGATTTGTGTGAATTTTAATTAAATATATAACGATGTTATTTATTATCTTCAATAACCAAAGCGTTTAAAAGACCAACGCTGGTTATCTTACCTTATCATATATAAAACTATCAATTTAATTGCTAAGATTCATAAAAAATAAATATGTATTTAAGAGCGTTAGTGAACAGATAGTCATCATCCTCCCATTTGGTTTGATTAAAATTTATTACATCATTAAAAACCAATTTTTTAAATTGACAACGCACTTCAGCACAATTTGATACCGTTTATAAAGTGGCATTGAACATTATCATTTCGGTCTTTGATATAATAATACCGAAATTAAAATTAACAAGTCCTTATGAAATATTGTGACTATCGGTATTCTCTTGGAATTGAAATTTTCTGATTTTTATTTTATTTTTTATCAGTATTATTACAATTACTTCTGTAAAGTCAATTTTCATTCATTTACTATAGATAACGAAATTTCAAGTAACATTGAAAACAGCATTTTAATCTGCTAAGCGCCACTGATAGTAATCATCTTTCAACATAAACCCTAAACCAAATATTACTGTTATTTTTTATATATATAGCAAAGCAACGCCCTAATTATGTTTAAGTGAATTGTTGTGTTGAATTTCCCTCACATGTCGTTACAAGTGTGCTCAGCAAACGTGACGATATTCCAGTATACCACCACCAGGTGTCACCTGCTGTTTCCGGGTGTCATGCGCGAGCCGGGGTGCGTGGCAACCCATGTCGTCGCGTGCCAGGCGCATGCGCGTCGATCGAACACGGGTGATAATAACGTGAGGGAGGGAGTAAGAGGGGGGAGGTCTCTACGCACCCACACCGTCGTTCCATACCATTACACCGGCAACATTCCGGAAGTAGGCCATACCTGCCTAACCTAACAACTTTTACTCAACTGCTTACTTATTAATTACATGTCAACATCCGCCACCACACTTTACACTCTTATGGTCTCCGGGGAGCACGAGAACTAAACATGCGTTACGTTTGCGCAAAATATGTGTAACGTAACAAAACACAATGTTTTGCTAAGAAAGGCTTGTTGGAAAATACAAAAACACATATTTTTTTTTGTGTGTACTAAATGTACATTTTACTAGTTTATAAGTGTTAATTTATAAATATTAATATTCTATCGAAAGTGGCAGCTTCATATCACATGACTTGACGTTTAATACCTTGAACTTGTCTAGCTGTTTCATAATAGAAAATTAACGTCACATTATAGGGAAAGCTATGAACATAAATTTAAGGCAAAGGGGAGGGTAAGAGTACTACTCATCATTAGGTTATCAATCTTGAGATTTATTTACTGCAGCTCTCAACTTTTGCCTGTGCTAGGCCTCGCCCCCCCCCCCGGCCCCCACCCCCCTCTTTGTCTTTGTACCTTCTTCTGCCAACATATTTCCCTATCCGATTCATGAATTTCTCCCTTCCACATCTCCTTCTATGATAATCTTTGTCAAACTATCATATCTCAGTATATGGCCTACCATGGTAACTATTCTTTTCCGTATACATTTCCAAAGTTTAGTTTCTTCATATGATTTTCTTAGCAAGACTTCATTTGCTAACATGTCCAACCATGATATCTTCAACATTCTTCTGTAGCACCTTACTTCAAATGCTTCTAATCTTTTCCTTTAAACTGCACAAATTTTTTTTTTTTTAATTAGCACCGCGTCTTACTACCCGTTCGGGTTATACGCTTTAAGTACTAATTACGTTAATGGATTAGGAATTGGGAAGGTTGAATTAGAGGAAGTGAACCCACATTTGCGTGGAGGGGGAGTGGAAAACCATTTAGGAAAAACCACCCCCAATTCACCCGACCGAGATTCGAACCTAGATCTCCCGTCCTCGGCGCACAAATGTTCACTTAGTATGTTATTGCCTAGTAATTTTTTCTAACTCAACCAGTTAAAAATGACCGTTAATAATGAAACATCACTTATTAAATAACTATAATATATTGTATGTATAGTACATGCGTACAGCACTAGCGGATAGTAAGAAGCCATGACAAAAAAAAAACTTAATCTCAAATAGTGTAGAATTATCCCGAAAAGTACTAATTAACTTAATCAAGGTGAAAAAATCATTTAATAAAATCATGGACCCTTTCTTTATTAATAGAAAACAATGCTATATCATGTTGGACTCTGGCGAAATGATCCTATTTTCTTAACATAGACATATCAGTTTACTACTAGTCAGTTCACTTCTATTTAATATAGGCTATAGAAAGTCCTGTTGCACCGTGCCTTATTATCCGTCTAGACTATTTGCGTTTAATTACAGTAGTGCGGTAAGAAAGAGTAGTTTTATTTTAATTTGCTTGGAGAGAAAGTTGGAAACCATTTAGGAAAAGATCATCTCAGCAAACCTTGCCAGGATTTGAGCTCCAGCTTCCCAACTACTTACACAATTCAGAGCAGATGAATAAGAATTATTCCTTAGCCCATATGTCCACTGATTCAATTCATACTTACATACTCAATGGTAATATAAACTCGAAAGTTCATTTCCGCACTTACTAAGGTATCCCACCTATGCATATCTTAAGCTAATTCTATCCAGTCCATCTCATTACACCATATTTATTTCAGGTATTATCTAATTTTATCCTCTCATCTGCATTTAGGTCTTCCCAATGGCCTTTTTCCATTAATTTTGCACTCAGTAAACTACCCTGATCACGGGTCTAGATTCTCTCATTAGCACTGCATGTCTTTCTTCCCCACCGTAATCTACGAAACTTGCTTAACCTAAAAATATATTGTGATGAGTACAGGGTATGTAATTCAACATTATGCAACTTGATGGGGGATATTTCATAGCATAATAAACGACATATTAAAAGATCAATCCCACTGATTTTGCCCCGCTAATATTCTAGCTAAAAGGCTTTCCCTTGTCATTCGGGAAATCAATCAGGCTCTATTTTATTTTAAACAGTGCAATATATTGCAAGCAGTCTCCAACAATACACAATAAACGAATAAGTTTACTCCTTGCATAAATTGATCCTAACGAACTGTCACAAATACCTCGAGTACGTGAAACTGACGGAGTGGATCGCTTACAACCTTCTTCGCTAGGTGCGCGCGAGACCATAAGGTGCACGCATATCGCACACATGGTCATGACCGATATTACTGGGCGCGCGAGCAGCGCTCATTTCCGGTAATTAACTATTTAGAGGAGTTTGTTAACAGACAAATGTACCTCAACTATACGCACGCCGGTAAGAAATGGGAGAATTGTTATATATTGTTTTTTTTTCTCTAAGACCACTTTCTTCTTTTATTAATACGTTTAACACACAGGCTAATGAAGATTTAGTCAAAAATGGAAAATGTGAGACCCACATTAACGGGGAGAGAGTACATTAAGATCAAGGTAATACATAAAATATGGAAATACACCCCACCCCCCCTTACGCCCTAACCACCTCAATGCACCCATACGGGATTTGAATAACGATATACCTGTCAACATCAACCTAATGCAAAGAGTGTCTAGACCCTTAAACCACGCGTCCATAAAAATTAGAATAATACTTTAATGTCAGAGTGTGGTTTTAATATATGATCTAAGGAAAATGCACTCAGAAAAATAGAGAATAGAGCGTCAAATGTTCCCTATCAAATTTATTTATCGATAGAGATCTCCAAATAAACGTATTATTAAGTCTCAACACCATAATTTGATGAAATATAGTAAAACTTCCTGATAATAAATAATCCCACATACCCCTTGTAATTTTTTTCCATATATTTTAAGATTGACTGCTAAGAACACAGGAATTAAACTTCATACTTCCAACCAACTGTACACCTGAGTTGTCTAAAACCCTCCTGCCACAAGTGGTTTCTATCCTTCAGGATTCAAGAATAAATCTCCGATATGGTCCTGTGATTGCTCCAGTCACCGGTAGATACTGACAATGACAACCCTGATATTCTCTCGCACTCAATGGTAGGTACAATGGTAGGTAAGCCTCATGCATGGGAAATATTAACACCATAAATTTATGTTCTTATATTAAAAATATAATACGAATACTAAGATACACTAGAAGGCTACATACACATGTATTGTGATGGCTCTTACTTAATAATGCAGTAGATAAACTGGTGATGTAATAATGTCAACTATCAAAAAATAGCCAGTGCACTAACTACTGCGAAATGTCAAACGCGTATCCATTCACACGTACAATACATTGTTTTAATTCCTGTTTTGTAGATGTTAATGCTAAGGAAGAAATAAATCCTGTCAGAAATTAATTTGTGTGTATGTGTATATATATGTGTGTGTGTGTGTGTGTGTGTGTGTGTGTGTGTGTGTGTGTGTGTGTGTGTGTGTGTGTACAGACAAACAAAAATGAAACCAAATATCATTGTTCAAAAAAAAGTTTTAATGGAGTAGATTTAATTAAATAAATTTTATAGATATAGCCGAAGCATGGTTTACAATCCCGTAATGTTTCAAAATACACATTAAGTTACGTATATGTATATACAATGTGTACGAGTACTTATGTTGTTGTTATTAGGAGCTCGTAAGATTTTTACCGCATTTACAAAAGTATGTCGCTTATCCTTTTCTTGATCTAGTTTTATTCAGTCCCCCTCATTACACCATTCTTTCAGATCAATTCTAATGCTATCCTCCCATCTGCGTCTAGGTTTTCTCAATGGTCTCTTCCCATTGGGTTTTCCAGTCAATACCTTGAACAATGTTTTAGATTCTCCCATTCACGCTGCATATCCTGCCCAGCGTAGTCTACGAGATTTTATTATCCTAACAATATCTATTTAGTAGTACAGGGTATGTAACTTATCATTCTGTAACCTCCTCTACTCCCCAGTAGCCTCTTCCCTTTTGTATACATTTATATATTTATATATAAGTACATAGCTTGATGTATATTTTGAAACAATAAAGGATTATGCTTACTCTATGCTTATAGGTATCTATAAAATACGTTTAATTAAATATACTTCATTAAATAATTGTTAGAACAATTATATTTGGTTTAATTTGTGTTTGAAACATCAGAATATCACTGTTTAATTTGTTGGCTTAAGTATCTAGTCTACGCGTTTGATTCAAATTAAACATCGCTGAAAACAATTATATGAGCTATATCCAAACTTTGTACACGTTTACATAATAGCTACTTGATTTGCTAATAATCGCCATGAGAGTTGATGATTCACTTGTTACTAGTTGACTTGTACCAAATTGCGTAGGGAAATATGTAAGGTAGCATTGACCGTTTGTGCGGGGTATAAGGGACATTATATACTAAGTGTGTGTGGATAGCTCTTGTTTTAATTCTGTTATGAACCTATTAGAGGGTCTGCAGGTGGCGGTATAGCGGGGACAAGTGAAACCTGCAGGTGCAGGGATTTCCGTCAAGTAACGGGCATGCTGGCTGGTTCCACTGGTGCATGCCAGCAATCAACATGAACACAGTGGACAATTCTGTAATGCGCTTTGCAACCGTCATTTCGAATAGTATAAAGCTGATATAATTATGTGTTATTACTATTATATATCTTCCCCATGCCTCATTACCATTTCGGGCTATACGATTAGTTACGCTTAATTAGGTAGGAATATAAATAGAGAATTTAGAACAAATGTACTCACATTTAAGTGAAGTGTGAATGGGAAATAATATTAATAAAAACTACACTCAATATACCTAACTGGGACTCGATCTTCAATCACCCTGCCAACGACAGTCCAGTCTATTGAGAGAGTAACACATAATACCATACAATCAGATTTTCAAAAAAGATATATTTATCAGTGCGTTGATTATTTGGTAAATGTACACTAAAGTGTATTTTTTTATTGGGAGTGGTCCTTCTCATCTTCAAAGAAAAGTTAGAATTTATATTCGAGATTAATGAATTTAAAAAAATCAGATTTTATATTAAAAAATTTAATATCTTATAAGGGAATGCCAGGCCTCCACCGTGGTTCGGATTCCACGTTAAACTGTAGGTCCTCCATTTCATCTCACAATCACCCTACCATTACACATTAGCATAAGTGCACATAACCCAAACGGGTAGTAAGACGCAGTACTACTACTACTACTACTACTACTACTACTACTACTACTACTAATAATAATAATAATAATAATAATAATAATAATAATAATAGTTATTAAAAAAATCAATATTTAACTAAAATTTTAATTTTGATAACACCTATGGATTAAATGTTATCGAAATCAGAAATTATGATACAATCAAACCAATATATAGAGGTTAAGCCCCTTTTTTTTATAATATTTTCTAAGATTTGGACTACTATTCGAATGAAAGAAGTGTACGACACAATCGTGATACATTCTTATCGCAACAACATTTTATTAAATAGGTTTTTTGGAAAACCCCCATTAACTAGGTTTTCCTCAAAAAGGAAACAATATTAGGCTTACCTTGTTAATCACCACTAACAAAATTTATCATGAAATTTTTTTAGCAAAATTGTTTAAATGCTCTTTAAAAGATCTCAAATTTTCAAAAATCGGTTGTTTGTTATCTGCCCTAAAATTTATTAATATTCATTATAATTATAGGGATGTAAAATAATAAATCTGTTAAAAATCGATAAAAAATATATTACTTTCCTTATTTATAATGAAAAACAATTTACAAATAATCATTTTAAACTAAATCTGGAGAAGCATTTTCGAAAAATTTCAAATTTTCCATACTGTATTAAGTAAACTACACTTGAATTAATTTATTTAAAAAAGAACGTACATTATTATTTATCATGTAAAATAAACTAAATACAATAATATTGAACAAAATCGTTAGAACTATTCTCAAAAACCTCAATTTAAAATAAAGCCTTCAGGTAACTATTACTAAATGAATTTCTTAAAGAAAACCAATATAAAACATTATTTTAACTGTAAAAAACTTACCACTTACCTAATTTGAGCAAAATCGTTATAGCCATTTTTAAAATATTTCAATTTTTTTAATCCCTCATAATAAAACTACTCTTATAAGAGATTTTCTAAATATAATCAAAATAAATTCTTATTTGTCATGTCATACACTAGCCAGAAAATAAATATTTGAAAAATAATCTTTAAAGTTATTTTTAAAAAAAATCGTATTTTTAAAAATCACGCTTCACTAAACAACACTTAAAAGAATATTTTAAACAAAAAACACATATTCAGTATTTTTTTACGGGTCAAACTCTCCCTGAATATCCATTCTAAGCGAAATCGTTAAAATCATTTTCAAAAACTTTAGAAAATATAAAATCCCTTCTCAATAAATTGCTCTTAATATAAGCTCTATGGTTCTAAGCCCAGAGACATATAGATAGACATGCAGGCAGAATTGTAAAATCCACATTTTTTGGGTTTGGTGGTGCATAGACCGTAAAAATTCGTCATAGTCTGGAGGATGAAAATTGTCACTAAAACGATATTTTTCTTAAACGAGAAAGCTCAGAAGGTATCGAACCACCTATTACGCAGTATTTTATTGAATCCCTAGTAAATATAAAATGAGTTAAATTTAACTATTGTACAACAATAATAACTATTTACATTTTGGGATACTGTTATGAGTTTTAGATTTCTAAAACCTACAAAATTAAAGCTTAGGTCCTACAATGTCTTATAGATAAATGCCATATGTAATACGATATGATAAATTAAACCATTAATGATCCATAAATAGAACATATGTATTTTATATGAAACAATATGTTTTTGATATGGACTAAGCATTATCTAAAGTATTACATTTTATTATTTTATTATTAACTTATAAAACAATAATTGTACAATAACGATGTTTCACTGAGTTAAACTGATATTATGTTACACATTACGATCGAATTGGATATTATTTAAAGAGTAAACACACACCCAACAAATCTTAAGTTCATTATTTGTACACAAACAAACAAGGTAATTATTCTCAACACACAATTTATTTTACCAATAAAAATGATATAGTACCAAACAAAATTACATCTACAACCCACGTATGTGCCTATTTTTAAAATGTAATGGTGAGATTGGTACAAATATAAAAAAGTTAGAACTGTAACGAAATAAATCTGTCCCTAGGCACTAACAACCTTTCATTCTGGTACACATATTGTGTCCAAGTTGCTGATTCGTTTCGTGCCATTACCATTGCCTCTCGGCGTACCAATCATGAGTTTCCATCGGGTAGCCAACTACTGAGCAATGATATATAGCAAACTGGCAAATTAGAAGCGACCTTAAACTATGTTCGAACACGTCACGTCTTAAAAACGACATAACAAAAATACATTGGAAAGTGTGTGGGTTTTATGGCGATCCTATTCGATAAGAGTGAGTGACCCGCTTCGGTGGCTGCATGGTATAGGGCGTCACTCTCACAGTAGACTAGACTGCCAATGACTGAAATGTCGAGGTTTGAATCTAGGTCAGGTGTATTAAGAGTGTATTTTCAAAAAAAGGTTTTCCACTCTCTACCCCTGCAAATGTGGGTACACTTTCTCTACATATAACCGTATTCATCCCTAAAACCGAGTGAGTGAGTACATTGATACTACATATACTGCCAATGACGGATGTCTCTTTTCGGTTTTTGTTTGTAAATTTATTGAGGAGCACAGAACAGCTGTTGAATAGCTCAGTGATAGATTTGTACTCTATAACGGACGTTTAATATTTGATTTATTGTCAATATGTCAATTTTCAAATTTTTTTTAGTTTCATTTAAAGATATATCTGGACATGGCTTATTGTAACAAAAAATCATTTATATCGTTACGTCTATCGCCAACCGTGTATAATATTAACTTAATAGGGAGTCACACGTTCACCGAAAATAACAGATCAGGATCCCTAATTTTGAAACGTGCGAGTAGCGAGTTCAAAGCGCTGTTCAAATACTCTCCATCCACCTTGTAAGGTAGCAATCTTACTTTTTATATTTACAATGTGTTATATGGTATAATATAGGATCATATATGAATAGATAAAGGTTATATTTCTGCATTTCATATTAAACAAAGTATACAAACGCATCATAAGAAGAAATAGTTTACTAGAATTATTTATGGTTTTAAGTACATGTACTTTATAGATGTATAGATAATTCAAGCACTATGCCAAATTGCTTAGAAGATACAATAAAATTTTATTCAATACGTACACAGCCCATTTAATTAAAGAGTTCTAGTAGAAGGAAAATCTCATGTTTCTCTATCAAAATGCTGAAGCATGCCCGTATTCAACAAACGTGATCATATTATCACAAATATCTATTTTTAAACTATCCAGTTAGATTAACCAAACAAATATAGATTTAACACCATCTAGACTCTTGGAAGGTTTTACGATCGTCTGTTAAAAACGCCGATATACAAATAATAATAGAAACAACTTAAGTAAATGTAGTTGATGATTTAGATAAATAAATCTTTGTAACACAAGCAAAGGTTGGTTGCTGATTGAGGGTGTGTAATTAGTTGCGTCTTAAATTGATTTTAACATTTAAATATTTCGTTGGAAAGTCATTAAATGATTAAGTGATTCTTTCTTGATTGAGAAACTTTTATTCTAAAATCATCTGTGTTATGAACCTTACTAATTATTCACATTCCTACTAACACAGCTTTAATATATTTATCTACTTGGTCAAGGTTTTTCTAATTAATCATTAAACCTCCGATAAAGATGGTACTATTTCCTTTATACAAAAATTAAAACATCAAAGAAGGCCACAAATATTGTTTATTTTTAAACAAAATTATGTTACTCACGAGAGAAAAATAATAAAAAAAAAATTTATAAAAATTATAAAAAACTTTCTTGTACATAATTAATTGAATTAAAATATTAAATAGGAATTGGCGAATTGTTTGAAGAGTTTGACATTGCCCTAACACATTCATAACTTTACTCAATCTAATGAAGTAATTCTAGAGTTTTATTTGTGGCAATCCCGTGTCGTTCTGAGACAATACAGGTTACCTAGTATCAGAGGTTTATAATATATGTAGCCACCACTCCTACATTTGACTGGGAGCTTAATAGCACTAACAAGCTAGCCACCAATGGCCGCTACGTTGAGTGATGAAAGTTGAGGGCTGCTGTTTCACAGATCTTTGGTCGAGAAGGACCGAACAATACTGTGAAAGGATTTACTGTAATTTACTGTACATATAGATAAGATTAAAGGGAATTAATTTATGAAGTGGGGGAGGTAGACACACCAGTTAACAGAAATTGTATTACATTGTGTTTAAAGATTTTTGAGTCATAGAGTTATAGAAAAAATATCGTAATAGCGAGTGAAGGACAGTCTAAAAAATAGAAACACCTTTTGCTCTAGAATTATGTTTGTTGGACTACATTTTACTACTTCAGGTTTTACTTATATATGTTAACTACAATAATATGTTAGGGATTATAAAGGATACGTTTAGAGAAGGTGTATTCGCATTTACTTCGAGGGAGAGTGGAAAATAATTTAGGAATAAACACCATCATTACACCCGGATGTGATTTTAACCTCTATCTTCCAATTATTGGCAATCTAATCTATTGTAAAAGTGACGCCCTAGACTATTTGAACACCGAGGTAGGTTATGCTCTACAATTCAATGGTTTGAATACATAGTTATAATAGGTGGCTAGTAAGCGATACATAGTGAAATAAATGATAAAGACACAATCGTACAACCTTTCTCACATAGTAAATTATAGCTTTGAACATTTTTTTTCAAAATGAGATCTATAGTACATTAACGTTATGAAATCTGAAAAAGATAAAAATGACACCTAGACACGGTAATCGAACCTGGGACATTTGGCTTAGTACGCCAATGCTCTATCACTGAGGTAATCAGGAATCATCCCGTAACCCAAAGTAATTCTTCACTCATATTTTAAGGCAGAGTCTGTGATTTAAATGTGGAAATCGTCAGCTACATATGAGTGATCAATTAAGATCACGAGCTATTAGATAACGCAGCCACCTACGACTCAGGTCTTATGCTGCCAATAGTACAATGAAAATTCTACGAATGTGTATATGATTGATTAAATAGACAATCTATTTATTTAATTCTTGGCAAAAGGAACTCGAAAGTTCACTGCCGTACTTGAAAGAAGTACGCCAACTTATCTCTATCTTCATCTAGTTCGATCCAGTCCACCCATTATACCCTATTTCCTTCAGTTCCATTATAATGTTATCCTCCCGTCTGGGTTTGGATCTTCCCAATATTCACTTACCATTGAGTTGGCCAGCCAGTAAGCTGAACAAGTTTCTATAATCTCCCATTCACGCTGCATTTCCTGCTCATCGTAATCTACGAGACCTTACTATCCTATCAATTCCTTGTGATGAGTACAGTACATGGTATGTAATATATCATTACGTAACTTCCTCCACTCCCCATAAGCCTCGTCCCTTTTTGGACCAAATATCTTCTTAAACACACTGTTTTCTATTCCAAGATACTAGTTTAGTTAAAATAATTTGTGTCACCATATTTAAGTAACATTGAATATCGCATCCACAGACTGGTGAAGATGGCCTGTGTCTGCAAATATTGGACATAATATGTTTCTGCTGTCAAGTACCATACGATCACAGCTGGTTTCACTAAATGGGTTTCACGCATCTTGTATTGTGTGAGTAAGAGACGTGATGTGATATCTTTTGCAAAAACTGATAATGATATTACACATCTCTCTTTTTTTTTTGCACCCTTGGTTTGAATGTGTAATTTTATTAACCAATGGATGCTTTGACACATATTTATGACATAAATTCATGCAAAATTCCATTTAAGATGGAAGTAATAGCATCAAATAACACACAAAAAAGCAGAATAACACTGTTTTGAGGCCACCATTTTTAATGTTTGCCAATACTGTTAAGGGGAAAATATGGGATGGTATCATAGCCAAAATAAAACTTTTCTATATTTAGTATGTCTGACCCAAGTTTCATGCTTTTATCATCAATATCAGAATTCTTTCAAATAGTTCACCTATCTGCTATACTATGAGCCAGATTACTTGTAAAACCTGTGCTTTTAAATCTGATAAAAAAATGTAAGAATGTAATTTAAAAAATGTTTAAAAAGTAATTAATGTTTATAGTTACTATTCCATAATATATGCATTTTCTATCTTAATTGTAAAACATGTTCATTTAAATACATATTTTATAAATAAAATAACCAAAAAAATATTGAGACTTCACGGACATTTTTCTGCGTCACTATACCAAATAGAAATAAAAATAAATATGTTTTATATTATCTTTCAAACCTGACTAAGTAAATCATTATCTTTTGTTGGTAAGAAAATGACTATCACTCAAACCATAGCTCCCACAAAGTAATTTCTTAGCTAGTGATATTACTTATAACGGACTTAAGTTTCTTTGCACAATACGCAGACAAATTCTGTTTATTTTTTTAATCCGGAAACCACAAATGTTTCAACAGTGGCTGGAAAGTTTTTATATTTAATATTCTCGCCTGGAGTGTTTATGTGCCTGCGTAACTCAAACAGAAGATGGCGCATGCATGAGAGCCAATAATGATCTTTTTATCATCATGTATAATCAAATTCAAAAAACAAAGTAATGTATTTCATACACAATATTTTGGTTTGGCTGTTTGAATAAATATAAGTAAGGTACCTGTAAGATGAATATGGAGCTCTACTATCTATACTTATAAAATAACATGTCCTGACTGACTGACTGACTGACTGACTGATTCATCATCGCCGAGCGCAAACTATCATGGCTACAAGAATGAAATTCGGAATGTATATTCATTTTGTTATGTAGGCACCCACTAAGAAAGGATTTTAGAAAATTCCACCCCAAAGGGGTCAAAATAGGGGATGATAATATGTATGATAATATGTATGAAAGTCCGTCATTTTGAAAGTTACATAAACAAAATTTTGTATTTCGGTTATTGACGTAAAACAAATAAATACGTGTTTCAGGAATTTTGTAAATTTTATTTAATAAGGGATGAAAAAGGGGATGAAAGTTTGTATCGGACTTGCATTATCTTTGATCTGAGGTCAAGTTATGGTCATCAACGTAACGTAATATTTTAAATTAATCTGTAAATACATATGTATATTTTTGTATTTGTATATAATCAACTTCCACGCGAGCAAAGCCGCGGGCAACAGCTATCTAGTCATAAATAAAATTGGCAATAGCTTTAGGACCCTATCTGAGGTTACAGGATATATTATAGTAAGTCCCACATTCACTAAAGGTAAAATTCACTTTGGTGGCTGCATGGTATACGGCGCTACTCTCATACTAAACTAGACTGCCAAAGACGGGGCCATTGAGGTTCAATACCTATAGGGTGATGTTTCCTAAATGATTCTCCCCTCTTCCCCCCCACAAATGCGTATACACTTCCTCTAAATTTGACTTTCGTAATCCCTAACACATTAGTATAATTAATACATAGGCGAATAAACCAAACGGGTAGTAAAACGCTGTGCTAAAAGAGCCTATAGGTCAGTGTGTGATGTATGGCATAAAACCCTTCTATTATTATTATTATTATTATTATTATTATTATTATTAGCACCGCGCCTTACTACCCGTTCGGGTTATACGCACTTACGCTAATGTGTAATGGTAGGGTGATTGTGAGATGAAATGAAGGACCTACAGTTTAACGTGGAATCCGAACCACGGTGGTGGCTTGGCATTCCCCACATTCACAAGATATGATTAATACATGTCTTGTCAGAAGTGAAGGAAGGGTTTGACAATATAAAACCCTATTACATACGTATAAATCAAACGAGTTGACGGAAACTTAACCAAAAAGAAAAATTGAACTGGGGGGAAAAAACATCAAGGCGAAAATTATATCTTGCAAATTCTTTCTTATTAAGTCCAGATAAATGGAAAATATATAGAAACAAACTAAAAAAAATCAAACAAATCTAATCGGTGGTCATGTGGCCTAAACATCAAGCTCGTGGAGTCTGGTTAGTTCGCTGGTGACGTGGATCAAATACCGTCTGAATGTACTGAGGGTAATGGTTTCCTGAATAATTTTTCACTTTCCCTAAACGCAACTGCGGGTACATTTATTATAAATTCTATCTTCTTAATCCTTACTACAATATTGCCCTATGGGTATATTTATTTTAAATTCTATATACTTAATCCTAATAAAAATATTGTCCTGCTGGTACATTTATCCTAAGTTCTATCTTCTTAATCCTAACAATAATATTGTCCTGCTGGTACATTTATCCTAATTTCTATCTTCTTAATCCTAACAAAAATATTGTCCTGCTGGTATATTTATCCTATATTCTATCTTCTTAATCCTAACAAAAATATTGTTCTGCTGGTACATTTTGCCTAAATTCTATCTTCTTAATCTTTAGCATAATATCATGTAGGCATCCCAGATGGGTAGTAAGAGTGTGGGCACAAAGAAAACTCTTAAATTTTTTTTAACACTGCATCGGTGCATCCTACTCTCCATCCGGTCTATTTGTATCCTAATTACGCTAATAGAGTTCGAGTAAGGAAGATTTAATTGATGTAAAATACACCCTAATTCGTAAGGTGAGAAAATGGGAAGAAATTTTTAAAATATTACTCTCAATACATTCTAGTGGAATTCGTACCCCAACCTTCCAGTCACTGGCAAGCAAGACTAGATAACCTTGACATTTAATGCATCGATGCGGGCTGATACCAAATCAAACGAGGTAAGTCCCAGTTATATTTACCCTTGGACTGTACTTCGTAGTCGTGATGAAGGTGTTGTGTTGCAAGAAGCAACAAACAGACACAGTCCTAGAGTTTAATGGCACCATCCTCTCTGGAGCAATGGTGGGCGGGTGACTGACTTACCAGCCTCTACAAGACAACATCTCAAACTGGAGTGATACCGAATATGGTTCAATAGCAACACAGACCAAAACCAACCTGATCATCCAACAACACAACCTCTCTTCAACTTCATCAGACACAAGAGAAAAACCTTATGTAATAAGGGTATCTTAAGATGAGATGATGCCTTTTATCCTTTAACGAGATATACGCCACATGACGCTCTACAGTTTGCCAAACCATTGAAAAGTGAAAACATAAACGAAACAAAAAAAAAAATCCTTTATAAGATCGTGCATGAGTGGTAAAAGTTGGAACAGTCTAATAAATATCTTTTGAATTATTTGTATTCAGTAGTTTAGTGCTGTAGCTCTTCCTCTTTACAACATGAAATGGTGGTAGCTATAGGTGCAAATTATTTCTATTGTGTCAACCAAGTGAACGCTTTCACACCTTTCCACTTCAGTCATAATTGAACAATAGAATATCAAAAGGAGATATTACAGGGAATAATTATTCAGCAACTAACTTTATTAGCCTTAGTCGAATTTTTTTCACCAAAGGCTTGTTTCATAAAATTATAAGTCTGCAATAATATCTTGTTTCATAAAATTACAATCCTACAATGTAGAACGGAATTATCTTGTAATATGCAAGAAATTGAAGAATGGTGTCACATAAATGTACAATTAAACTAGCCTTTAGTTTAATGTTCACAATTTACTAGTTTTTTATAATTATATTTATAGTTGGTTTTCATATATCTATTTATAGTTTACAAGCAAGTGGTTGGAAATCCAGGGGTATCATAAGAAAGTCTTAGCACATATCTTATAAAAGAATTTTTAATGGGCGTTTCCTATATAAATGTTTCAGGATACTTACTTACTCACTCTATGGCGTTAGCAACTCAAAAGTCCAGTGTCGTACTCACAAAAGTACGCCACCTATCCCTATCTTGAGCTATTTCTATCCATTCTATATACATTTTTTAGGATACTTACCTACTCCATGGCGTTAGGAACTCAAAAGTTAATTGTCGCACTTACACAAGTAGTTCACCTATCGCTATCTTTATCTATTTATATCCAGTCCACCTTATTACTGCCTAACACTTTCCGGTCTAGTTTAATGTTATCCTCCCATCTGCGTCAAGGTCTTCCCAATGGTCTCTTCCCATTGGGTTTGCCAGTCAGTACACTAAACAAGGTTCTAGAATCTCCCATTCGCGCTGCACGTCCACCCTACCGTAGGTACTGTACATTCCAATAAAATCTAACTTTTCCATTACTAGCTGGTCAATGTTAATAAAGTGGTGATACACAAATAAAAATTAATATGCTATTATATTTCAAGAATATTTGTCATTTTGATCATTTAAAGGAGCCTGCGCAGCTTATAAAGCACCCTTAAAAGATGTATGATACAGATGTAATCAGGTATTTACGATCATAATTTAAGGAAAATGTACAAACTAGATTGGGTATTAAAATACTTAAGAAAATGATTGATTTTATCTTCTCTATTTAAAAGTAAAATACATCCCGCTTTGAAAGAATGTATTTGTAAGACTTATCTCTAAGTTTTCACCAAAAAATTTTAAAATTACTTTTTTTTTTCCTTCAAATGTTACGAGAAATTACCCAAACCCACTTTCTGGGAAAAAAATTTGTGTTACAAAATGGGTATAAAAGTTATTGACGTTTTGCTTGAAACTAAAATAATGGTGTTTTTAACAGATTAGAATCTCCTTGTCACTGATAAGTATTGTTACTTGTGTCAGAAGACATTGTTTTTATTCAAGAGTTCCCTCTTTGAGACCTTATAATTCCCTCAGCAATTTCAATTCCATTTCCACAACGAATATCATCATCCTCTTTATGATGGTTGATGCCTAAGGCACACGGAATTCACGAATAAAGATTCTTCTATATAATTATAAAACTGTCATGCCTGGTGTGGCTATTTGTTTTAAAACATTGCCATACACTTTAACTCAGAAGTGATTTTGAATAATTCGTTAAGGCTCTTGGGTTCAAGTCCTGACACGTACAAACAGTTTATCGTTGTGAGTTCGTGTTTCCACTTTATCAATCATGAATTGACGCCCTGATAACTTGGTGTTGTGTCTGTTATATAATTAATTTAATTTGTAATTTGTATACTGATACAATCATTTGGTTTAGCAAATAGTGTACATGTTAAGTAAACCAAATTAATATAAATGTTGAGAAACCAATTCATTCGACAATTTCTGAGCGTTCGACATCTACAACAAGGGAAAAGGAATATTTTTAAACCAAATACACTGTGAATGAAATTTTGACTGTGGAATTTATAGAGCCTAACCAAGTTTACTTAATTTCTTGACTAGTTTTTTACTTATAAAAAGTTTGGCATCAAGCATATCACTACTAGGTTTTTTGTAAGCTCTAATAAAATATTATGGCTGTAAAGAGCTTACACTATTCTATGAAAATCAGCTGAAGAAGTTAAATTATGTTATATTTCATCATAATTTCCATTGATATAGGATAAACTAATTAGCTTTTTTTGGAGCTGGTTGGGCCCATATTAAGGCCTCCTTGGCGGGAACTAGGAATAATAGCACCCAGGTGAGAAAATAAATTCTCTCAATGTATTAACGTTTACTGATAGTAAATAAACTCCCCCAAATCCTCTCAGTCCGGTCGAATATAATCCCTCAGAAACACTTAATTAATTCAATACTGAATTCAGTACAAGTCAACTACTAACCATGTTAATGACGATTAGCAAAACCAGTAACTATGATGGAAACTTTTGTGTAATTTGTTATTAGCTCAGGCCATAGTTTTCAGCGATTTTTGATAACAAATGCATGTGCATAAAATAGATTTAAATCTTATATTGGTAGATTGTAAACCAATTTACCTCTATTTAAAACAGTATTAGAACTAGAGAACTTGATTTTAAAATAAGTTTGAGTGAATGGGTATTAATTAAATGTATTGCACATATATTTAATTTATGCCCATACACACGGGAGATGTTTTCGTAGCTAATTCACTAGAGAAACATTTAGTGAAATTATGACGGCAACTATCAAGGAATAAATGACGATGAAGCTACTATAAAATATTTGACGCACATAATATGGAATGTTGGTTACCTATGCATATAATTGTAGTTTTTATATACACAAATATCTAAAATATTATAGCAGACTATTTTAAAACATATATTGACATTTTATTTTATTTGTACTCAAATTATTTTCCAGGTGGGATTATTTTATTGATTACATAAACCATGTAAAAACAAACATCAAAACAATGATGGTATAAATATGCGTCGAATATTTAGTAGTAACTACCTAACTGTTCCTTTCATGTCAGTCAGTGGCGCAGGAACTAGGGGGTACGGGGGTAAATTTTACCCCCCCCCCCCCAAGAAATGGAGGAGGGTAAAAAGTATCATTTTTACCCCTCCGCTCTCAAACAACTATAATAAAACTTTTAGATACTAGAAAGATTTTGTTGAGGCAAGATACACAGTTCACTCTAAGGTAATATAATAAAATTAAAATATAATTCTGTTTCGAGTGGTTTTATTGGCGAGTCCTGACCTATCGTAGGTACTGTTTAGTGCTTGGGACAGCAATCACCAGTCTCCAACACGCTCTTCTGCTAGGCGCGACAGTGCTGCTATGTTACCTTACAAGTCCACTTGTGACTTGTGCCAAAGTCTTGGAGGGGGAGGGGTTGAGCCAGAAGAGAGGTAGGGGTTGTAAATACCTTCTGGTATTCACTCATTCACGTGGGAAGTGTTGACTTGAGTGTGTCATCAGACAACACAGATACGTTTGTTTTTTTACTGTTACCTTAAGTCTTACGTGAACAATGAAGAGATCGCATGATGGGAAGATAACAACCTTCTTCAAAGCCAAGCAGAGACAATCAAAAGAACAATGTCCTGGTAAGTTATAACAATGAATTAAAACCGATCAATAAATTATTATCATCTCTTAGAAAGATAATTCCATTTCAATTGGTCACTAAAATTATTCTTTTATATATACAGAGACAAGAGAAAGTCTAATAATAAAATTCTGATTTTGAGTTTCAAATAAAATATTTTTTATATCTTTTATAGATCGCTTATATTTCAATAAAGATTTTTTTTTATATATATATATCGCAGGTGCTGACGATTGCAATTTACTGCAACATCAAGATGGAACCAATGAAACTTTTGCAACCAGTTCCGGAGATAAAATATCACTATCACAGTTAGAAGCCAACAATGTAGAAGCAGCGGGACATTCCTCAAAATTTGGTACTCATAAAATGATTAATTATTATACAATTACTCAAGTACAATCAGGGGGCGCACCCACGGGGGTAGCTTTGGGGTCTGAAGACCTTCCCCCAGAAGTTAAGAATATTACAAAAATATTATTAGCATTATGTTCCGTCAATTAATCAATTATATTTTTTAATTATATTCATTATAAATTAAATTTGTGCAGTAATTAGGGCTTTTCAAAGGATTACTTTTTTATGTGGATTTTAATTTTACTGTTAATTTTCACTTAAATGAAAACTGGACCTGTGATAATGTAATATTTTCTAGAAATGGTTAAAGTATTTACTATTTGTACATAGAGTTTTGAAGTGGGTACAGTACTTGAAATTATTATGTTAGAGCAATTATGTAAATACTATTGTATCAGCAGTTGAGATATTAATATATGCCCCCACCCCCACCAACTGCAAATCCCGGGTGTGAAGAAGAATGTGTAAACACAGACCTGTTAACCAGTGGCGTACACAGTGACAGAGGGTAGGCCGAGGATCCGCTTTTGGTACAAATTAGCTCAAATATTATCATTTACATACTTTGAAATAAAAAAAATTCCCGGGGGAGAAACCCCTGGAACCCCACTTTTTAGGGGGCATCGCTGAATCTCTATCTTTCTTACCCCCCTACTTCAAATACAATTTACAAATATTAGAGTAATTGAAATATATAATGCTGCCATTATGAAAATTATTATGTAAAAATCCCCCCCCCCCCTCCCAGCTTAAAATTCTGGGTGCGCCCCTGAGTACAAATGCAATCGAAAGATATCTGAAGAAAAAGGTGGGGTGTGGGTTATGTACTACTTCTAGAGCCTCGTACGCACTTGATGTTTGGATTTAGATTACCAGAGAAATCTCTCTCACTACAAAAACAAAAAACCATTTTTAAGGTTTTATAAATTAGTCTATATATTATTACTTATTGTTTCTAAAATGTTAAAATGTATTACATTATTTTGTTAGCTGTTTGGTTCATTAATATTTTAATGAAGACTACTATTTTTGGTTAATAATTAACGTCAGAATGACCAACTGCGTATAACTTACGAGAATACGATCAGGTTTAGGTCTGCAGAATATATTATTCGTACTATTTCTTCAAACGTTATACTTTTATTATTTCAAGCACTTCTATTTAAAACAACTAATTAATCAACATAATTATTATTCAGTGTGCCATTGAACCGATTAGATACACTGGCCCACCTAGGGCTTGGTTGTAAATATAATGAAAGTTATTTTTTTCAATTACAATAAAAATATATTATTTGTGTTGCAGGTTTAACATATAAGCAGGGAGATTCTACTAGGCCTCAGGCTCATTCACAGGAGTGCATCAGGTCAACACCTTATTTTAGTTCTTCTCCTGGTCCCAAAATAAATGCTGAGAGTTTCACCCTGCATGAAAGCTCCTCCAACAAGATGGATACAAGTGCAAGTGAAGGGACACAGCCTAAGCCATCTGCTGCAGGTACTCGTAATTTTTCTCGGATTGGAGAGGGTCCATGCCACCTACCCATCACAAGTCCTTATGTGGTTTCTGGTAAGAAATTTCAATTTCAAACAAAGTGGTTTAGCCGATTCCCATGGCTTCATTTTGACAATGCATGCAATGGAGTTTTGTGTTATCCTTGCTGCTAAGCCGTGAATTTGAACTTAATTTCAGACAAATTAAAAAAAGTGGCATTAGTTTCGGATTTGGTAAATGGAAAGGGAATTGTGAAATGGAATAAAGCTGTAGAAAAGTTCACCACTCATATGAATAGCCCTATTCATAAAGAAGCTCTAACAAAACTTGGAGGGTTAAAATTAGTATCAGTCAATGCTCAACTGTCATCATTAGGCAAACAACAGCAAGTAAATGCTAGAGTAGCATTGAAAGCCATAATGGAATCAATAAAATATCTTGCTCGCCAAGGATTAGCTCTTCGTGGACACAAAACAGAGAGTGGGAATTTGTTTCAACTAAATGAACTGAGGAAGAACGATATTCCCGAACTAAAAGAATTTCTGTTACGAAAAAAGAATTATTGATCTGATACAATTCAAAATGAGATTATTGAGTACATGGCTCACACAATTCTGCGTGAAATCATAGAAGAAGTTCACGAAAGCAAAATTTTCAGCTTGATTGTTGATGGTACGACTGATACGAGTGGACACGAACAGGTATCAATATGTGTCAGAATACTGAATAAATATGAACCCGAAGAATTGTTCCTGGGTTTGTATGAATGTGCCAGTAAATCTGGCAAAAGTGTATCAGACCTCATTCTCGATGTGCTGTTACGCTGTGGACTATCGACAGAAAACCGCAGAGAAAATCTTACTCTCGAAGTCAAATTAATTTACTGAACCCATGATGAAAGTTTTGAACAAAAGAAGTATTTGCCCAAAAGAGCTGAAAACTGAGCTGACGATGTGTAGCAAAATCATTCATTTTTCTAGCATCTCCAGCACGTTCACCGAATTTCAAGGCCTGCACGAGGAAACACGAAGTTTATTTCCTCACACTGAAGAGATTTTGAAAACTCTGATAGTGATACCAGCTACTGCAGAAAGAAGTTTTTCAATGCTTGGACGCATAAAAAACTATCTTCGCTCTACGATGAGGCAACGTAGACTAAATCACCTGTGTCTGCTTAATGCATACCCTGAGAGACTCGACAAACTTGACATTGCGAAACTAGTTAGTGGTTTTATAGCTAGTAGCGAATATAGGGCAAAGGTGTTTGGAAACGTACTTTAATTTTGTTGTTTTTAATCATTTTGAGTTGAGCAGCATCAGATATATTTTTTCTTAATTAACTTTGTGTGTATTCATTCTAATGTTTGGCATGCCCATAATTAATGAGAAAAAAACACATTTGGACTGTTAAATATTACATTTTATTGGTCTTTTTTAAATCTAAAAAATGTTATTCCCTATAAAAGTCCATGATTATATTTACCCCCCCAAATAAAAACGTTCCTGCACCACTAATGTCAGTGGCCATTATTTCTTTGTAAATCTCTCTAATTAATTAAGTATAAAAAACATCGCCAATGTATATGGGGTATAAGTGAGAAAAAAAAATATCAGTTTGCAGAGACCGATATGACTGTGGACGTGTTTCCCGGTAGCCAGAGGTCGTGAGTTGATTAGGAGAAACGAGTACTCCGCCTGCCACGTTATGTTCTCCTGTTAGTCAAGGTGTTCTTCTCATCAACACTCCAGCAGCAGCATCATCATCATTCCTGCCTGCTCTTCTTCACCTGTCTCATAATGCCCAGGTGAGATATTCTCTTTGTTCTTTTCGTTCTACTAATAGATATACCTGAATTATTATTATTATTAGCACTGCGTCTTAATACCCGTTCAGGTTATACGCACTTACGCTAATGTGTAATGGTAGGGTGAGTGTGAGATGAAATGGAGGACCTACAGTTTAACGTGGAATCCGAACCACGGTGGAGGCCTGGCATTCCCCACATTCACAAGTTGTGATTAATACACGTCTTGTCAGAGGTGAAGGAAGGGTTTGGTAATCAGATAAATCTGTGCCGGGACCGAGGATTGAACCCCAGCCGCCAGCACAGAAGTCCGACACCTTACCCTAGACCGCCAGGTCACCCTCTGAATTATTAGAACCTAGGACCTCCTGATTACTAGTTTTGTGTTTCCACCACATCTTAGTACCCATTCGGGTTATATGCATAAAACAATTGCTTTGATCGAATAGAAAACGAGAAAAGTCTAATTTTAGAAGACGTATACCCACATTTGCTTAGGAGAAGACTGGAAAACAATTTAAGAATAATAGACCTCAATACATTCGACATGGATTCGAACCTCAATCTCTTCTTCAACAGAATACACTCTAACAGGAGAGTGACGCGTTAAGCCACATTACCACCGATATGGGTCTAACTATTATATACAACACAACCAATTGTATTAAGTACTATCTAATTAGCCATTATTTGCACAGGATATGTTTTATAATACTTGCCTATGTCTAGAAACATTTCAAAGCTAGTTCAGTGAAAATAAGATAAGTATAATATATATTAAAAAAATAGATCGAAGAGTAGTGTTTGTAGCTGTCATATTGAAAAAATATCGGACGTAAAATTTTAAATAGCCTATATGGTTTTTAAAAACCGTTAACTATGTAAGCAATGGCTATAAGGAATTAAAGCTAATACATCTATCATTGGGGTAATAGAAAAACACATTCATTGGTGTAAAATACACCTGGCCCAACTATACCAGTAGTTAACCATCCTATCCAATAAGCCAGATAATCCTTGAAAGGATTCACAAATAAATATTTAAGACTTCCTAGGCGTTTCTTACTTATACCGAGATATTACTTCACTGGTCCTTTCATGAAAATTAAGACATCCTTTTAACTGTTATCGATAATCAAGGAGGGATATTTACCATGCTCTTTGCTATTGACTTTTCTGGTTTGGGTATTATTGCTGTTTTTAGGATTAAAATAAACTTTCTGAGTCAACATAGAACACTGAAAATGTATAGTTTAATTTTTGACCAATATTACTCTCAACAGTTCTTAAATATACGTCATAAATATGGTGGCCTTTGACCTCATTGGTGAAATGTAGATTTACCCTTTCACGCTGATAAATTAATAGCTGGATACTGGATGTTGTGCCTGTACTAGTTTTGAGTTTGATTATAAAGCGTATGAAGCTAGGACAGGCCTAGCAGGCCGGTAGTGTAAATTATGGCTTGAATAAAAAAACTGACCCGGACCACTGGCTGGAAACAATAATGGATGTTAAGTAAAGTGGCCTTTAACCAAAAATTTTCAAATGAAGAGAATCTTTCCTGATAAAGTTACTCTATGTCTATAACAGAAGTTTAGAAATTGTTGAGATTACTAAGTGAAGAAAATTAAAATAAATCTATCTATTATAGTCATATTTTGATTTATTTTGTCAAAAATCATTTTTAAAAAACCATGCTAAGAATATAGATTTTAGCAAGAGTTTTGTTCCCTCCCATCTTAAAGCTATCGGTCACGTCACGAATAGAGTTGTGCCCATGATCATAGCGAGTCATATTGTAGCTGTCAACGTGGTGTACCATGCGGGGTCTGGAAGCAGGTGCATATTGGAAGGCTACTCACAAGAATATATGATATTACTGACTCTTAGGACGGTTCTTATTAAGGTTGATCTTGAAGGCAGGTGTATTTTAGAGGACTTGGTACACTCCCTTAACCCTGAAAGTTCACCTTGCTTGATTTCACTATGGTATAACTTATAAGATGGGTGTAGTCAGTTAAGGTAAAACTATGTAGGCCTGCATCATTTATATATCGTCGCGTCTTATTACCTGTTCAGGTTAACAGCATATATGATAATTAGTATAGTGAGGTATGAGAGAGGAGGCATTTTAGAAGAACTGTACCCACATTTGCGTGGAAATAGAGTGGGAAAACATTCAGGAAAAAACTCAGTAGACCCAACCTAGATTTTAACCCCTATCTTCCCGTCAACAGCAGGTAGACATAGTGGACATACGGTTGATTTAGATATCCCAACTTATTTCATTCCTGTAGGTTTATGATACTTATAACGCTGAGTCTTCTGGTGGTATGCAGTAAGATTTTACCAGGAAACAACTTTTATGAAATACAAGCATATTTATTGCAATCAAATTAAAATTATTTTACTGTATTATTTTATAGGTATTTTGTATAATTTATTGAAAGTGGCAGCTACATTAAATTAAAATCTATGCGTAAATATATGAATGTAGTACTAGTAGCTTTTATAAATGTCAAAAAACTGTCTTCCAATCTATATGAGACTGTACTGTATACATAGTGGCATCTAATTAACACCCCAAGTCATAGAAAAATAATTGACTTTCTTGTTTCCCGTCCGAGCTACCCATAAACTAAAGTGAATATTTACACAGTGATTTAGTCAGAGAGTAACGAGGTATATGGTCCTTCAAGCATTTTACTGTTCCGCTCTTCTTTTCCTCTTACACACGCATAACCATCATAGCCGCCAATTTATCAATAAACGATGAGATTTCATTTCAATTATGGTTTATGCAGTATAGCACTTTGCGTAGTTGGTTATAGCACATACAACGTAAACAGTCGATAACAGTGTAGATATAGGCTTATTAAACTACACCAAGGAACCTTTTAACAATAATAATAATAATAATAATAATAATAGCACCACGTCTTAATAACCGCTCGGGTTATACGCTTTAAGTACTAATTAATTTAATGTACTTGAAATTAGGAAGGTTGAATTAGAGGAAGTGAACCCGCATTTGCGTGGAGGGAGAGTGGAAAACCATTTAGGAAAAACCACCCCCAGTTCACCCTGCCGAGATTCGAACCTCGACCTCCCCGTCCTCAGCAGTCGAGCTCTACACGACAAGCGCGTTAGCCAACTACGCCACCGAGGCGGGTAACCTTTTAACAAAAGTCGGCAGTATAGGCCACGATATACTACAAATATTTGAACAAATATAAGTGAGAAGTTTATAACTAGACCAGCGGTTCTAAAACAGGGGTACGCGAGCAGCTCTCAAGGGAAAATTTATAAAAAAACACGGGACTTAGGAAAGCCCCTAATTGTTTGCAATTACAGTTATCTGGTGATTTCCACCCATCTTTCTCCGTATTTTCTCTCTGCTGGAGATGGATTTCTAATATTCTCATTCCTCTACCTGACATATTCTATATTAGAAGTTTATTATGTCTTTCCAAACAACATTTCTCTGTTAGAGTCGTTTTCCATCCATGGTGCACCTAAAACTTATGTACCGCGATAGGCCAAATTTGGAGCCGGAACTCCGCTTAAAAGTTTCAACTGGACAACCAGTCATTGTGCCAAGCCATGCAACCACACCCCTCTTATTGAAAAACTTAGGGATTCATAATATATCAACTCCAGAATTACAATTAATATTTAATTTTAAGATATTGTGTTTATGTTTACTTTTTTTCTTTATTTTGAACGAATTTGTGAAGAAAATGTATACAACAGTTTAGAGTAAAACTATGTTTTTAAACTAATCATAACGATTCTCAATAAGAGTTAAAAATGTTAAGGCTATAACAGTAGGATTCTCTCTAACTACCTTTGTCACATTTGAAATATTTTAATTACGGATATTTTTTCCCACTAGATTATATAAATATATAATTTACCAAGTGGTAATATTTTTTAAAGCCTGTCATTTGGATTTTTTTAAATCTTGGGGTACATTAAACTTTTAGTCATCGCCAAGGGGTATAATCTAAAAAAAAGTTTGAGAACCACTGAATTAGACCTATTATATCTAATGATCCTTATTAAAAATAAATTTCACGGTGAACGGTACATAATTTTTCACTTTTAATCTTCAAATAGATACCTTTTCTAAAAACTTGTATGATTTGTGAAACAAAATAATACACATTGTTGGAGAAACACCCCATTGAAGATCATCAATGAAATCATCAACAATGTTTCAGAAATATTAATAAAAAAAAGGAATACCACTGTCTACCAAAGAGCGTAATATATATTTCAAATTATGTTTTAAATAGTAATTTATCTTTACAGGGGTAAGTTACTTTGTAACTTAAATAGTTGTGAAGATTTGATTAAAATTGGAAATATCCGCATATGTAAAGTAGACTACCCTTAGATTCACATATATAGGAAAACAAGAAATGCTCATTAGTTTTAGATATTAAACAACGACTGGATACAAAATGTAATTCTAATCGTTAGAGAAGATTTTTAGAAAATTGATTTTAACTCTTTTTGTCCTTCAGTAAACTACCCTTTATTCTAGGGTTATTCCTCATTATAACCTTATTAAAACCCTACACCCAAGTTTTAATCAAATTGTTAAAATAGTTTTTGCTCTAGGCCAAAATACAGACACAAAGAAAGACAGTCGACAGCGTAAAAACCCCTTTTTATGTTTCATGGGTCGTCACCTACGCCTACTGCATTTAAAACTAAACTTTGGACAGTTGCAATAAACATTTCAAATTATTCCTTTCAAAGGTGCAGGATTAAAAAAAATCATATTTGATTTGAAAATTATAGATGAGTTTATAAATCAATTTCAGATTAGTGAATGATACAAAGTAGACATTCTTATTAGCTTGTGTGTGATCGTCTTCTTAAAGATTGTTTGCAGGTGAACCAAATTAACGTCTTATTTTTGTCAATCTTGCGTTTGAAAAAAAGATCCACAAAAGCTTGGTACCCGTTCAAATAGGCATTCATTAATTTATAACATGTTCTACTTTTGGTACAACTATCAAATATATAATTAATGAGGGGAAAAGAGGGTGTAAACACAGGAAATACCACTTCTTGTGCACCCTAAATCAAATTATGTCCATCAGCTACAAGCTCAGAACAAGGTTCCCAATTTCATAAAAAAAAAGTTGTTTGGTGTCTTTAAAAATGTTTCAAGCTATAGATTTACACAAAAATTCAAAAATGTTTGAATTGTAATTCAGCTTTCCTATAGCTTTGATTTAGATAGACAGTTGATACATTATTAATAGATAAATTCATAGTATTAATAATATCTAGTTAATCAACATTACCTTTTAAAACGTATGTACTTCATTTTACATCTCCAATATATGATTAGATAGTCAATTTTCACTTTACTTATACAGTAGAGTCTCAGAAACTCGACACTAGATAACTCGACACTATGTGTAGCTTGACACACGCACGTGCACACAGTTGTTGGCACCAGTCGTCACAATCCAAGGTCATTAAACTGTATAACCTCTCAGTTTGTTTGTGTAACTCAAGTGGAACAGTCGTGATATGGTGTATTTATAAAGGCTGTGTTTGTTAGTTTTCCAATTCAGTAACGTGTTATTCAAATCAATACAATATTATATGTACATTACTGTACTGTATATTACACGTATGTATATACACCATTAAATTAACACGTAATATATTATATTGTACGTATATTACTGTTACTGTATCGTACAATACTACTGTACAGACTTTACCTATAATGTTTAATACTGTACTGTGATTCATCCTTGTTAGTAAACATGACATAGTAAACATATATTTCATGCAAGTTCATTCGTAAAACTCAACATTTAAAAAATTCGACACCATCTCAGGCCACACTAGATCGAGTTTCCGAGACTATACTGTACCTATTCCTGTAAAATCTTTTCTAAATATTGTTATGAAATTTATTAAAATGGTATTTATATATTAATAAAAGTCTCAGCCTTAGAAATACACCCTATTGTCTTAATAAAGAAGACCTCTTCTCTAACTGTCACATTAACAAAATTTAACAGTGCTTATTTTATTTACTTTAGTTATCGAGTTACCGAAAGTTCAATTTGAGAACTAAATAATCAAAATACAACTTTGTTAACACTCCCCCTCCTCCTTTCACCCTCTCTTCCACCCCAACAAGAAATCTGGAAAAAAATATTATTTATTGTTAGTAAAATACTTATATTTTCTAAGTTGACTAAACAAAAGGTGGTTTCTTGTACCGCAACTAGAAAAGACTAGAGGATTACGCTTTGTTTATTGCATCTTGTACACGATTACTGCTACTTCTGCTAGATGCCTTACAAGTCTCAACCTAACCCCCCCTGTCCCCAAACCTAAAACTAGCATTATATCACTCTTTTACACAAAGACTAAGACATAACTTTGTGATCCTCAAAATTGCTTGTCTTCCACTGAAAAACAAGGAGAGTTGTAAAAATTAATGGGCTTCTATTGGGGTCATCAATGTTTTATTTTGTTTGTGGATATATGGGGGATAGTAAGGATACAAGATACCTAAGTATGTAGTTTTACGATAATATAATAGTATTGTTTTGGGGCAAAGATTGTAATCTTACATTTGTTTAAACGGCAGCACACTAACATCAAAAGTAGTGTAGCCTAACGGCTGTCTTGACGGTAGCACACTAACATGTAGAGTAGAGTCTAGGACAGGGGTTCCCCAATTATTTTGGATGGAGTTCCTTTTTAAAAACTCGATATACTACCGCGGTCCGGCAAAACTTTAACAGTGACTCAAGTTCAAACTCTAAAGGACTATATAATTCAAAAATGCGATTTTCTTTCCTTTTAATTATTTTACTTATTTATTTTTTCTGGCCTTCCATGCCTACTACACACCCCCCCACCGAAATAGCATCATTTCTTCTGTTCATCGATATTTCGTCTAGGTTCTTAAAAATATATTTGCAGTTTGGATGCGAACCTTGGTCCACCATCTGGTGACTACAGGTCTAAAACATCAGTCAGAAATTTAATTTAGGGTGGACCCTAAAATTCTATTGACTCTATTAGTTCTGTGACTCTTCTAATGGGATTTTTTTTTATTGTTCATGGTGGCTTAGAATTTAGCATTATGCTTTCGAAAGAACTTCATTGTTCTATATTATTGCTGGAACTTACGTTCTAATTGGGTCATAAAATTACTTTCGATTTTGGGTGTAAAAAGAAGGTGGGTTATCTATGCTTATCTTCCCTCACATTCTAGGGTAATGTTTTTAGGGTAGTGTGTGTGCTTTTGTGTTTGACTGTAGATATTCATATAGGTCAATTGGGTATTTAGTGCTATACTACAAACACGTTTTAATATAAGTGCTGGTATGCTTAGCATAAAAAATAGGGCTGCAGAATGAGGATAATAAATGTTTGAGAAATTATTAGGACTCACTAGTAATGTAAAACTACGTTGTGAATAATACTGAAACCTCATTAAAAATAGTTAGTGAACAAGCCTTCACCATCTCGTGCCATTCATTGTATTATGGCTCTGTAAATAAAAATATACCAGTTTTTAAAAGCTCCGTACACAAGTGTAGGTTTATTATTATTATTATTATTATTATTATTATTATTAGCACCGCGTCTTACTACCAATTCGGGTTATACGCACTTACGCTAATGTGTAATGGTAGGGTGATTGTGAGATGAAATGAAGGACCTACAGTTTAACGTGGAATCCGAACCATGGTGGAGGCCTGGCATTCCCCACATTCACAAGATGTCTTGTCAGAGGTGAAGGAAGGGTTTGGTAATCAGATAAATCTGTGTCGGGACCGAGGATTGAACCCCGGACCCTAGCGCAGAAGTCTGACACCTTACCCCCAGACCACCAGGTCACCTGTAGGTTTATCTTGTATAGGCACAGTAGTGTGATCGTGAAAATAATCGATAGAGAATGATTACCCAAAAAAACTCTTCATGTACATTTTTAGATTATTATTTTTGCAGGGTCTGAGCTCTCCGCGCATTAAATACGGGAGAAGGTAAAGTTCGAGAGAAAGTACACTTGCATTAGATTGGAGGGAAAAGTCTTCCTAACATATATGATTAAAAATATGTTTTTCTAGGTTGGAATTCAAATTTATACCGTACAGATAATTTTAATGGCTATTTAACGCGTGTGTATTGGGTTTTGTTTTCTAATAGTTTAGGTGGTGATATATCTAATAAATATCTGAATGTTTTCTTCACCGAATCCACTTTTTGGTCAGTTTAGCTTCATACCCAGACATTTCTGAATTCTTATGTAGTACTGGGATGTTTCTTTTGCTAAAAATTCTAATCCTGGAAAGGATATAGACATACTTTAAACTGCCCTTGTTATATAAAAAAATATTTTTAAATAACCACATATTTAAGGATTGTTGAGGTTTTATTGCATTTTAATACACATTTAGGGCACAAATTACGTATTTTGAATAATTTTCTATAACCCTTTATTTTTAATTACCTGCGGAAAATATAGTTTCATATTTTACAAATAAATATTAATTATAATAAAAAGTATTACTAATAAATTTTCTTACATCTCGAGTATAAAATAATTCTATATGACAGTATGTATGTAACCAATTACAGTAGGAGCTGCTTAATTCGACATTGGCTAATTTGAAAAATTGGATAATTTGATTTCTCCATGATTCCTAGAAATGTCTATCTACTTATCTAATGTTAATTTTTTGCTAGTTTGTATTCATTCCAAGCCTAGATTGTCGATCTTTATTAAATCAGTTCATATGACAGGAATGCCACATAAAGTTAGAGTTATTTTCGCATGGTAAGAGATAAAGTGGTGGTGAATGGGATTCCTAGAGTAAGGGATGTATTGTCTCGGCTTTAGTAGTTTCTGTGTGTCAATGTAATCACATGACGCCCTGACTGATTCAAGTCTAGAATTTTCTTATGTTAATTTTTCTAAGTTTTTATATATTTTTTTAAATACTTCTTGTTTGTAATGTCTGTAGGTATTGTGTATGTGTCTGTTTTTATATAAAATATATGTGTATGTTTTTGTCTAGCATATGTGAGATTATTGATTTGTCGTGTACCAACCTGCCTGGATACTCATAAAAATAGTTATTTCAAATGTTGAATATTTTGAAATTGTTTGATCTCCCTTGGACGTCGAACTAAAAGTTCGTCTGTATATGATATTTAAACTATGCATCAAATATTCTCAAACTACTTTGGTCAAATTGAAGTATATTTGTTTTAAAAAAAGCCATGATCTTATGTTTTTAGAGCATATTTTAACTATTTAGACAATTTCTTTTGACCTTTTGAAGGTAGGTTTCTCGCTTATAAATCTCCAAGACCTAGTTCAATATATCATCATCTCTTATCGAATACCATTATGAATAAATCGCCTTCATTAATCTTTCTTTCGACCATCAAACTAGTTTCGTAGCTTACACATTAAAACATGTTCAAGTACACATCTCTACATATCTTTTCTCAAACATACACCGCTTCATTCTTACGACGTGACACCTGCAAGCTCTTCCTATCTCAAAAATATCAGTTTCTTTGTTGGTCTTAAGGGGCCCTATTGGAACACTAAAACACGTTGCAGATATTCACAACTCCCGCGCATAATTAAATTGAAAGGTATCCACGTGTTCCTATTTGAAAGCTAATTATGTTTTATAATATTATTATTATTATTATTATTATTATTATTATTAGCACCGCGTCTTACTACCCGTTCGGGTTATACGCACTTACACTAATGTGTAATGGTAGGGTGATTGTGAGATGAAATGAAGGACCTACAGTTTAACGTGGAATCCGAACCACGGTGGAGACCTGGCATTCCTCACATTCACAAGATGTCTTGTCAGAGGTGAAGGAAGGGTTTGGTAATCAGATAAATCTTTGCCGGGACCGAGGATTGAACCCCGGCCGCCAGCATAGAAGTCTGACACCTTACCCCTAGACCACCAGGTCACATTTTTATAATATTAAATTCTGTTTATAAAATCTAAAATGAGCTCTTTTTCCACGGCGCTTTACATTAAGCACTGCGCTTCTGTTATAGTCCAAATTTCTTAAGGACCTTATCCGACAACTAGAAAATCTACTGGATCTAATTTCAAATATTCATACGTCATTATATTTAAAGATGTCACACTTGATAACTATACTATCAAAACCTATAAAATAACACTAATAATATAGTAAAATTTGAATAATATTAGGTATAAAAAAGAATTGTTTGTATTTTATAAAAGGCCCCTTTATAAAAATTTGAACTGTATCAACGTAAATGGGTATAAACATGGCTATAGCCTTCCTCGAGCAAATAAAGAAATATTTCAAAAGGGTTACAACAGAATATGTTGAGATTATTGAGGATTATTTTTGTATTTTTGAAGCGTCAGGACTGCCAGTCTCATAATAATTACTGCAAGGTGAACATAAATCCCTTCAAGTTAAAGAATCGACGCTAAATAATCCTTGTTCTTTATCTCCGGTGCATCAGATAACATACCTTATCGTAGTTTTCCCAGACCTCTCTGTTCACCCCTCCCCACGAGTTTGTTTCTGCTCTCGACGGAACACAAATCAACTCGTGATTGTCCGGAGATAGCCGTGCAAGATCGTGTGGCAGGTGCAACGGAGCCACTCTTTGTTCCCAAGATGCTGCGAGCTGTAGTCAGATGAGATCGTGAGACGTCTTGTCACACGAGACACTGACGTGACCAAAGGGGCGGTTCTCACACCTTGGGGGCTGGTAGTGTGACTCATTCCAAACCCAGGAGGTAGTGGATCAATCCCCATCAGTAGCAACCCAACTCAAGGCGAGTGCCATTGAAGTTTCTTAAACTTCATTGGTCTAAACTTCAATATAATCTAGTCTGCTTTACCGTTGATGAGGAGGTCAGAGTTCAAATGCCAGCTGAGTGTATAGAATATGTTTTATCCTAAATGGTTCTACGCTCTCCTTTTATGCAAATACTGATACATTTTATTTAAATTTTTCCCTTCCTTATCTCTTCCCCCCTAGTATAATATGGTGTTATGTGTTGCTAGTAAAGGGGGAAAGTAAAATATGAAGCATGTATTCAAAGTAAACATATTAGAACAATAAATGTATTATTGATGGCTAACGCCCACATCAAATAATGTTGAAATCCTTTTAATACAATTCTAAAGAAACGGACACCCATTATCTTAAAACTTTACACACACAAATACATGTATAACTATTAAGATTTATTTCTTGAAGAATGGGAAAACCACAAATAATTTGGTTGGGCATAAATAAACGAGTACCTACTTATTTAAAGCCACCTTTTCTAGATCTCGACTGCACTCAATATCATTGCTGAGGGGAATACAGGTCTTAAAGAAAAAAAAGCCTTATATTCACTCTCTCTCTCAGTTAGCTGTTGTCAAATATCCCCGCTTCAAGTTATGTCTAAAGCTGTCATGATGGGGTAAGAATGAGCTACTAGCAACCTCCATTAACCAGCGTTGTGAAACTTGGCTTATAGAGGGGATATCGACCACACAAAAACAAGAGAATGACCACGCTGTTTCCCATTAGTAACCATGCAGTTCCCTCAGAAATGATACCCAGTGTAATATGATCGTTCAAATACGTTTTAACACAAGGTTTATTTAACAGGTTTATTTATAAAGTATTTTTGAAAAGGGTAGTGTTAGATCCATATGGAAAGCCTCCCTTGGCGTACCCTGCGGGGATTTATTTCCAAAGACAGCCACTTTTTAGCTATCTAAGAGTAATCTCTTGTTCTGAACAATAAATGCACAGTGACCCGAATTTGTTGGAACGGAGACCACATAAATCTCGTCCAGTCGGGTTTTCCCGTGAGGAGGTCGGGGATTGGATCCCGGCTGAGTGTTATAAAAGAGGATTTCCCTAAACTGTTTCCCGCTCCACCTCCACCTATTATTTCCTCTAAGTTATGCCTTCCTCCATATTTACTCCATATCATGCTTATAGCCCAGACGGGTATAGTCACTTCACGTTAACTTTAGACTCTAAAAACTGTTAGACCTACTGGTTCATTTCTCAATCTACAATCTAATATATCTTCTTATTTTGACAAGTTACGCCATTTAGTTTTGCCTCGCAAATTTATAAAACTTATTTGCGATATGGATGGATATCAACTTACTTTTGAGTAACTTATTAAATGTTAGAAAAGGTAAAAAGTAGCTAAGTGTATGATGCGGTGCAAAAAAAAATACAAAATAGTCAGAACAATAATCATGGTACGTATAACAAATTTAAATCGGAATTCTGGAAAAAGTGATAAACAAAAGAAATAATATTAATGTTTAGTATTTTTACCACGGTTCATATATTATAACATTCAGACAGTACACTCATTAAAGTTATATATTATTATTAGTTTGTCCTATAACCATACTGGGTGTAAGTGACCAATACAGTAGCACTAAGCTCAATTCCAATTAGATTTAATATCTTTTAATCATTAAGAATGTGATAAATTTAAGGTTTCATCGAGTTAAGAATTTAAGAGTTCAAAAATTTGATGATTATAGAATTTAAAAATGAGGGACTGAGGATTAAAGAGTTTGAGGATTTGAAGGTTCCATCTCTAAAAAAATATTGACCTATGAAATCGACATGAACTATTGTTCGTTTAAGTTTAATAATGTACCACTTGTACGTGTATCTACTCCAATATGTTCTCGTTAGCAACAGATAATCTGATCAAACAAGACTCTACGCATGTGAATCAATGTATCATTTGTAAAGGAAAAGTTTACGACCTAGAGTAGAGTTAAGAAAAACATTAAGGAAGAAAAAAAAAGTTATTCTTCTACAATTACATAGGTAAATTCTCTTCAAATATTTTAAAAGTTCATACTATGTCTGCATAAATCAAATGTTATAATCTGACTATTTCATTTTTTGGGTTTATAGCTAAACTATAAAATCTTAAAAATCATCAAAACATATATACATATTTTATATTCGTAAGTTTTTAATCAAGCCTTAGGGTCTATTATTTGGGTAATGCAAGAGAGTGGGGAAGGATTGATACTAAATGGAATTATGGAGCTATTAGTATATGCAAATGATTTAGTTTTGTTGGGTAATACTAAGGAAGCTGTTGCAAGAAATGTAGAAATGTTACTAGAGCCTAGTAAGATAATAGGTTTAGAAGTGAACTCTGAAAAAAATTAATGTATGATCTCAGAGAGCGCTCAGATTGAGGAAATTAATCTAATTTTTTTTTTTTGTGAAAAACCTACCATTTGACATGGTTAATGAGTTTAGATATTTAAGAAATATTTTAACTAGAAATATAGGTATGATATTGTAAATGTGGAAAAGAAAACAGTAGCCGGAAAATGCATGCTATTTCACGGTCAAAATACTTTGTACTTATCACAAGACATTTTTGGGATAGTCAAGTCTAGAAAATTACGGTGGGCAGGACATGTAGCGTGAATGAGATATTCTAGAACCTTGTTCAGGATATTGACTGGCAAACCCAATTGGGAAGACCTAGACGCAGATGTGAGGATAATATTAGAATGGGTCTGAAATATTTAGGGTGTAATGAGGTGGACTGGATAGAACTAGCTCAAGATATAAATAGGTGGCGAACATTTGGAAGTGCTTTACGTCCTCCCTTTAAGTGTGGGCCTACAGTGTGGTCTAACAAAGTCCGAAACTTTTGTTAAAATAAATAGAACCCGCTCAGAAAACAAAGAAGTGTTTTATTTGAATATTATCCATTAAGACTGTCCGCTTCATAACACTAATAGAGTAGGGATGAGGAATTCGTTTTAGTGTAAACGTTCACGCATTCTGATAGAAAGTAATTTAGGGAAATAACGTCCTCATTTATCAGGTTGGGATTGGAAACCCAAACTAACCCTGACCATAAAAAAAAATTGTGTAAGGCTAGGTGCACATTGAAACTCAGAACCAGGCAGAACAGTTAATATGAGGGGATTATATTGAAAACAAGACGCAGGGCAGTGGTGTAAGGCTAGGTGCACATTGAGACTCAGGGCCAGGCAGAACAGATCAGGGCAGGGGCTAGTATTGAAATTAATTAAAGGACAAAACTTTTTTCTTAAAACTCCTTTGATCCCCCTCCCCTCCCCCTTGTCTTAGTATTTTTTTGGGTTATACGACCATACTAATTACGTTTTATAAAATAGCGATGAGAAAGGTAGGGTTTTAGAGTAAATATTCCCACTTTTTTGTGTAGATAGAGTGGAAAGCTGTTTAAGAAAACAGACTTTTAGTTAACACAATTTGTAATCAAAACCCATCCTCCTAGTCATCAAAATTCCAGTCAAATACGAGAGGGGCACGTTAGGTTATATGATCACTGATGTTTTTTATTTTATTTTTTGAAATAGAGACAGATAGTACCGACAGCAATCGCTCAACATATGGTGATCATGCTCAGATCTGGAAGAAGACTTCGCTTCAAACACAACTCAACCTTCCCCATGGTGTAGTGGTCATTGCACCTGGCAATGAGCCTAAAGCTCTCAGTCTATATTCCCAGCTGGTATCATGGATAATTTTACCTGAAAGGGAAACTATTCCAACGGTCACCAGGATTTGATTAGTTAGGCCTAGGCTAGGTTTATAATGTCCATTGGTTCCACATCCTTAAACTCACTCTCACCATCATCTCATCTCATCTCATCTCATCGGGACAGGGAAAGAGCCTCTACGGAAAGGATGTACGATTAGTACATTCGGGCATTCTCAGAACAATGCTACATTAGTACTGGCTGATCTTTTCACAAATTGGACTACGAATTATGTAGGCCAGACACGCATTTATATATATATATGTGTGTGTGTGTATGTGTGTGTGTGGTTGTATTGGCTACACTATTCGTAGTCCAGTTAGTATCTATATTCACAACTCGATACAGGCGACGTAGATCAACCCTACTCTGTGATGTCCTACTTTGTTATGTGCTATATAGTAATCAATAACACTAGCTACAAAGCTGAAATTCTCTATGGTGTCTTTCTTTTACGTTCCCAGCTCCTCAATGTGAGTTTTAGCTTGCCGTGGTCAAGAATTATTCATACCGAGTATACACAGTAAGTCCGGGCAAAGTCATAAATAAACCGAGTATAGAAATGAGCAAGTCTTTTTGTTTGTTGATTAAAATGATACGAAGAACCCCACTGGGAGCATTTCGCTCATGGAAAATTTCAATGTATCGTGGTAGTAAAAAAATTAAAGCCGTTTACCACGTCTGATTTTGTGTGCTGTGATGTTGCAATGACGCACGACCTGAAAGTCAGGTGTATTTAAATCTCTACGCCATGGAAATCAATTTCAATGCTCGGTGTTTCAGTAACTCCCCTTTCCCCCTGTAACTTGTTCATTGTTCATGATGGTAAAAGGAACCAGTGGCAGAATGTAACAGTTTCGGAACAGCTTAATTCAAGCACGGCACGATTTGCTTTTAAGGTGGGTCTAGCCATCGTTCGGGTGGTTTTTGCCGACACTTTAGCTCACTCGTTTGTATGTCTGTATACTGAGTTAAAGATCCCGACTTCGATTCCCAGCATGACCGAAAGATGTATCATTGATTAAATGTGGGTTTCTGCTTTCACATTGATGAATTAAACGCCGAGGTCTGGATGTTGTATTTGTATTAGGCAAATTATTGGTGTATAGATCGTGCGCGGATATAATCAGTTGGTTCAGAAAGTGCACGTTAAATACTTAAAATAAATTACATAAAAATGAGAAGGTTTTGTTTTCGGTCATATTTTGTTCAAGTGTACTGTGACTTTTAGTCTGTACAAGTGGCGAGTCTTGAGGTGTTTTTATCAAGTTGTATGTTCTATGATACATATATATTACAGTATAATATTACTATATACGACTATAAAACCACATGGCTGACTCACTCACTGACATTAATGTTTACCAACTTCCAGATGAGCTAGAAACTTGAAATTTGGCAAACTTATATCTTTTAGCCTGTAACCAACGGGAAATTTCCAAAAAGTTAAAAAAAAAAAAAGTTAACCCCCTAAAAAATTTAAAATGTTGGAGCAACTTTAAAGTCGGTGCGGACCTTTCTTTGGAGATCTCTTGTGGCTAAACGGTAAGACTATCAAAAAACGGCTCTGGAATTACATTAGTTTATATCCACTTTGAAAGAAAGCTCACAGGGTTTGAGGGCGTAGCCCCCAACGAGCAAAGTGAGTTAAGTTTATAAATGCAAACAAAAAATCCTAATTTTGAAAAATATATTACTATCCATATTGTGTTTCCTTATTTAAAAATGCTAGCGAGGTATTGAGGTATGTTTGAGGAAGATAAGGTTAATATTAAATGTACCCTAATTTATGGAGAGGGTACCAAGAAAGCCTTTAGGAAAGAACGCCTTAAATACACCCAACAGAAATTCTAACCTTGGGATCCCTATTACCGGAAAACTAAACTAAAAGTTTTTGACTTTTTTTTAGCACCTCGTTTTACTACCGATTCTGGATCTACGCTTATGTACTAATTATGCTAGTTGGTTATTGATGAGAAAGTGTACCCTCATTTACGTGGAGAGAGTGGAAAACTATTTAGGGAAAACCACCTTCAATAAGCAAGACTGGGAACGAACCATGATATCCATGATCTCCATGTGATCGACAGACCAGTATATTGTGAGAGTGGCGTCTGAGCCCATGCGGCCAACGAAGCGGGTTCGATATTTAGTCAATGCGTTCATTAGTAGGGGTAGTTACTTGAACAATTCATGCTGTACACAGAAATAACTTAAAGATAGAACTAAAATTAATGGTTTATATGCATTGAGAATTGTGTAAAATTTTAGCAACACGTCTCATGTAATAAACCATTAAAAAAAATCTATTTAGTTCTATATATCTGGGCTGGTCACATAATTGCATTAATGGGCTAGAAATGAATACCGTAGAGATGTAAATAAGTCCAGCCGAATTTTAATTAATGTGAGAAAAAATGACAGACTGACATATCTATCAAGAATCAAATTTTCTTAGGCATCACCCCAGAAATAGATAGGACTTCTTTGGCGTGAAGCTTGGTGATAAAATGTATACTGGGTGTACTGAAGTTGTGTGTTACTAAATTGTTTCCCATTCTTCCTTCAACGCGAATGTAGGTACACTTTATTTAAGTTCAACCTTTCTCTTCCTTACCCCATTAGTGTAAAGTATATTTGAGTCTGGGCTGTTTTGTAATTGGAAAACTAGTTAAGATAGAAATAACGCCTGTGTCCACGTTCCCACCTGTGCAGGCTACAATTTTTTTTTCATTGTCGTGACGAGATAATAAAGACGAATCATTAACTAACTAGAATACTAAAAATATTTTAAGTATTCCTGCTGTTGTTTCAATGTCAGGTTTTGTGAAGGTCATATTAATTATTTATATAAGTTGTTTTTTATTTTTGTTGCAAAGTCATGTTCCTTTTAAAGTGGATTCAAACTTTAGGTTGCACTAACTTGAACAAGAAGTTCATGTTATAAAATAAACTTTAAGTTGATACGTTAAAATACAACCGTCTTAAAAGCCACATAATCATTTGGGATTCTTCTAAGACTGGATGAATTGAAGGATGTAATGTAGCCATAACGGTTTTACAAAGTATATTTTCTTTTTACCACCTGTGATGGATTATCTAATTGTTACGTTTATTGAATTTGAGCCTTTTTTTTAACACTTCGGTTAGATAAAGGAATTTACCAGAAAAGTGTGCCAAATAGTTGGGTTTTTAAAAAAAAAAAAGCTTTATTGGTGATTCACTGGAAAAATAAATATGTTTGAGATGCGTCAGATCACCTAGTCGGTGATATATACACTAGTAATATACATACCTGAGTCGGTTATCGCATAGTCTTACGATGTATTGTATTTATAGTAATGTAGAAGTTGGACTCAAATACTAGCTGGGTGTACTACTGTAAACTGCCAAGGTAAGACTGTCTACACCTTTAGGGGTAGATGGCTCGTACATAATATTTAAAAATAATAGAATAAACATATTTTTGTGGAAAATATAGCATGTAATCGTGTAGGTCATTATAATATTAATAGCAAAAAATACATAGAAGCTTTAATTCTTTTAACCACATCTTACTACGCGTCCAGGTTATACACACACACACACACACATATATATATATATATATATATATATATATATATACTTATTACTCAAAAGTATTAGGCATGAAAAGGTTTAATTTAGATGAGGTTTACCTACATTTTCGTGGAAGAAGTGTGGAAAACTATTTTGGTAAAGCTACCTTCAGGACAATAAATTGAAACCCAATCTTCCCGCCATCAGTAAACCAGTATATTACGAGAGTTATGCCGTAGACCATTCGATCACTGAATTAGATACATATATGTCAATAGATTTATCTTAGTTTTATAACAATTATAGGGTTGAGGACTATATACCAGATATTTCCAAGTAGGACACCGTAAAGAATCTCTTTTACATAATGACACCTTACAACATTTTTACTTTCTTTCAACACCCCGTAGAGAATTATTGTGATCGTAAAAAAAAAAATCGAACTCGCGATTTTGATAAGTGTCGACGTCTCATGACCCCCTGAGACCAAAATCGTGGTTCTTTAAATTCCATCTGTCTGTCCGTCTCTTTGTCTGTGCCTTGGGCTAGAGCCGAAACTTTTACCGATTGGGCCAAAACTTGATAGCTGGGTTTTTTATAAAGTCCCCCTAAGTGTTTTAGGAATTAGACATCTAACCTTAATTTTAAAGGTAGTTTACTGAAGGGCAAAAAGAGAAAAAACAGAATTTTTCGAAACTAGCTTTAACGCTTGTGATTAAATGTTATATCCAGACACTTTTCATCATTATAAATAAGATGAAAAGTCTCATTTTCTCATAAAAATTACTTTGGGGTACTTTACATAGGGGAAATCTTCCTATTTTCATAATTTATTCGCAACTATTTGAGATACTTAATCATTTTTCATTGTAAAGTTGTAGTACTATTAAAGATAAAAATCTTTTATTTGAAATATATTCTTATAAAAACCAATAATTTATAATCTATAAGCAAATGTATGTACTTTTTAATTCAGGTCTTTGAAAATGAGTTTTATTATTGTGCTCATTGGTGGAAAAATATGATTCCCTTTTCTCAATTTTTTGTTGTAACCGTGTTATTTCTTCATAGTGCCATAGAGTAAGTAAGTAAATATTGTTTAATTTACGATCTTTTGGGTAGTGCTTTTACAACAAAATAATAAAATAATATTATATTTGTTTAACAAATCTTCCAAGTTTCGAGTTTGTGTCTATTTTAATAAAAGCGGAATAAAGTTTGTGCGATTCAACGTACCATTTATTTTATTCGTGTATTAGCCTACTCCAAGATATACTTTCTAATAAACTTTGTAGACCTACCCCTAAGTTTGTTGGTGCATATAACAATTGATACGTATATATTCTACATTTAAAATAAGTAAATAGCAGGCGTCAGCAGAGCTTCAATAACATTGATATCGATTATAATTTTATATTAATCGATATTCGATAACTTGAATCAAACTAAACTAGAAACATATTTATAAGGTTTTATTTAGATCATTGCAAATCCCACAATGCACCTAATATATGTCCATATATTTTTAATAACAATTCCTGTGAGGTAAAGTAAATGCTTATTAATTACTACCATATTAATTGAAAAAATAATCACATTTTACCCCCCAAACAACCCTTATAAAACCTTTGTATAACCTCTAATAGCACCCTTGGATAAAACGTAACAAATGTGTTTGCTTTGAAGACTGAAGATATGATATATTGAAATACTCGTAGTTCATAATTACCATAATCTTTACCGCGTGATAATGGTGAAGAACGCATGAGATTGGGGTCCAAAACTAATATAATGTTGTTGTGTTTTAAAAACGTTAATTTTTTTTTAGCAAACTTAAATAGGATATGATTCGATTCAATAATAATTACTCGATATTTGCGAATAATATTTGCTTGGATTTGAGACAAGATTCGATCTTGAAAATTCTTCTTCACAGATGTTTAATAGATGGTGCACCCATATAGCTTATCCTTACGTCCAGGTCTACTGTGGCTAAATCTACCACTGACTATACAGTGTTTATGATTTAACTAGTATATATAAATATCTAGTATTTAAAATTTGACCTATCCCCTTAGATGTTTTCGCGTAGCCTTGGGGGAATACGTATCCCATGTTGAATACCATTGCCTTAAACCATTCAATCGCCGAAGCGGATACATGTAACTAGATAAATGTAACAGTTTTATAACATTCTAGGGTTGAGGAAAATATAGGATCACAAGACATTTTCAAATAGAACACCATAAATAACCTTTAAAAGATCTCCTTTACAGGCTACAGTTTTTAGCTACTAAAGTATTTTTTTCAAATATGAACTTTGGAAAACTTAGAACACGTTTTATCCAATTTAAACTCTCACTGTTTATGCTTCAAGGATGTACGTATTACGATATAATTACTCCAATCCATAAATTCCTCATAAAACATCATACATGATCGAGGTAAACGGAAAATGAATATAAAGTCATGTACTCATCTAGATAACTGAATTATTTCGTTCAGCTACTGAAACAATACTACATATTTGCACAACCTTTTAAAAATTAACTCCATTTACCCCCCTCCCGGTCCCCCCCTCCACCTTTTCTACAGCGTCTTATTATTCTCATATTCACACTAATAAGCCGGGGTTGATTATATTAGACTTATTATGAAATATACTCTCGTTTGCGTGTAGAAAACTGAAGAAAGTTTTTTAGATAATAGCTCTTTAGTATGACACGACTGGAATTTGAACACCGCCTTCCCATCATCCTAAAAAAGTATATTGCAAAAGTGACGTTTTTCTTGTAACCTACCACAAGTATGGATGTAGAAACATGCTAATTATACTAAATAAACTAATTAATATGGTTGTTGGGCCCATATACCCGTTTAATATTATTCTAGTTAAGGGATGCTGAACCATTTTGAGAACACGTGCTCAATATGTCGATACATTTTATGAGAAATTCTTTCGCATACTTTTTTGAAAGTTTTAGTAGAAAAGGGGATTATTGAAGACATTAATCCTCAATATTATGTATTATTATAAATTATAATAAAATAATGTTATATTATAATAATTATTATATTATGATCCATGGTTATAATGTATACTATAGAATAGAATACTATATTAGAGACTGTAATATTTTTTAAATATGAAAGACTAGCCCCCTTCCCTGTAAAAAAATATTGTAAAGAATCCTGTAAAATAAAGCTTCAAATCATCCATCATGTCAATATAAAAACAAAACTTTTTTTACTTATATTTTTTTGAAAATACAGTACTACCATCACTGTATAGCCCCCTCCCTCTTTTTATCCTCCCTCCTATTTTCATCTCATTCCTCTTTTCTCACCCCCCCCCCCCCCCCCCCCCGCCA